>JAJOOD010072336.1:0-37339 GCA_029582525.1 Solanum tacnaense
TATCAACATAGATTTAGTGTGATACTATCTAATAGGCTAGTGTCGATTAGTGCGAAGTAATAACTAAGCCAAACATCGATTATGATGTCTAATATGAGTTAAATGTAAGGTTTAGTAAATTATACACACGTAGCCGGATCAAGGTGCGGGGTGAAATTCTTTAGATGCCGGATCAAGGATTTAGAGATACCTAACTTATCACTTTGCATGTAATACACTAGGAAAGAATTGTGGTTACTAGAATTACTGCATTATGAGCTTGTGGTGAACACGTATACCCTAGTTAATTTTCTCATCTTGATAAAAACCGAAATTAACTTTTGTTTATTGATTACTTACTGAACTCTTACAATTTGTATCACAAATCCCCCCCCCCCTTTATTTCTTGTTTCTGGAAGTACTTTGGCTAATTGAATATAATTGTTGGTTAAAGTAAAGTCTAAACCATTTTCCTCGTGGGATCGACCCCAACCTACAGGTTGGGTTCTTTACTTGATAACGATCTCTTATACTTCTTTAGGGAGGTGTAATTTGAGCGTATCAGACAATCCTAGAACTATTCTTAACCTTGTGCTCTAATTACCAAGTTGTCATGACCCAGGGGTACACCCTACATGTAACATGGTGTACTTGACCCCGAAGGGCTCACATACAATCCCTTAGCATATCAAAACATAACATAATAGAAAAGTATGAAAATTTAAAAATAAATTATCCATACCATCGAAGTCATTTTCATAAAAGCAAGCGGAAGACTTTACTACACATTTGTCTCAATCCATCTAATACAATTTTAGAATAAAACTCTTGGGACAGAGACCATACAGTAGTGTCAACATGAAATAAAAGACATAAAGGAAATGGTGGGTTTTGTCCTTGAAGCTATGAGGACTCACCAAGATCTTCAACTCTTTAGCTCCTTAGAAATCTAGCTTCAAGAATAGTACTCAAGTCTCCAAATCCTACATTTGATTAGAATGTAGGCAAAGTATGCGATAGTACAAAATGTACTAAATATGTTAGCTAGCATAATCAGAAGAGCATAAGATAAGGGTTTGTCAATATAAGACATAATCCATAATCATATGAAATAATTCATGAAACATAAACTACAAACATAACAGACAATATCCTCAAAATAAGCAGATTCTCCAACATAAGCATCATATAAGCATTTATTCAACTCTTTATTCATCTATACCATAATAGAACTATTCTCAAGTAACCTCCAAAGAATAATTGTGCAATGCATAAATAGCATCCCATTATACCTTCCAAGCTAAGTATCCATTTTTGGTCATCTTAATCACAGTCTATATGCATGGTCAAGTCTTAGGCTCTTTTACCATAAGGGCACTATACTCCTAAGTAACCTCAAAGCACACTTGTGCAATGCATGAAAGGCATCCCATAATACAATTCGAACTAAGCATAACTTTGAAGATAACATAGTCATACTAACCATCCATTGGTCTCATTCTTTAGCTTACTTCATATAGACAAGTGAATTACTCTTGAACACTATGAGGTACTTCATTAAGTAAGTCTTAGTTCACTTATGCTTTTGAACACTATGAAATGCTTCTTCAAGCATGTCTTAGTTCATTGGATATGAAGATTGCTACTAGAAACCTTAACTCTACTACGTAAAGGCTTCTATCTCATGAGAACTAACTATGGGAAAACCCACACTCTACTATGTAAGAGTTCCCCCCTTTAACTTGAATAGTGCTCACATCAACTAGGTGTGGATATCCTTTCAACTTGGAGCCCAGACTCTATCTTGTGTGACACTCCATCTCATTGTCAATATCCACTTGGGTCCAACCATACACCCCCAAGGTTTCACTATTAAGCCTTGCTTAACATTCATGCATCATGGAAGGATGTCCTTGAAAACCAATCCATGTTCAAGTGATTCTATCAATTTATACTTTCAAGCATTCATAAGGTAGGTTAGGTGAGTATAGGCCTTTCACCATAATTGTACCTATTAACTTTACTCTCAAAGCCCTAATGATTCAACATTCATGACTACAAGCCTTACTCTCAAAGCTTTACTTCATTCTATCCTTATTCATATCTAGATTACAAGATATTCAAGTCATCAGCTTCATCTTTAAGCAATTCTAATCACATTCCTCACTATCAAGAGATTCTATTCATAATTCATCATGTAAGATCAATCTCAAGCATTACAAATCAAAACCAATCATATTCACAATATTCTAGTTCAATTCATATATATAGGTTTCTAGCCTTAGAAAATTACTAGTCAAAGCATTAGTTCTATAAGATCACCTTGCCTACAATTTTACCTTACATGGCAATAACCCACATAATTCAACATCATCAATTAGACTAGGGCAACCATGAAAATCACATAAATTCATCATAATATCACAATTAAATGCCAAATCAATCTTAATTAGGTATTATCCACTCAATTTAAATCATACCCATCACTACCCACAACATAGGAAGAAACCCTAGCTTAGATTAGGTTTTACCTTCACAATTGGGGAAAAAAATGAGGCTCTATGGGTGGAAGAACCCATAGATGAATAATATAACATACCTTGGATATAAAGTCTAGCAATCTTAAATCAATGGAGTCTTTATTTGCCCTAGTTTGATCCTCTATACTTCTTCTGGAGTTTTCTAGAGAGAGGATTTTCTTTGGAGTGGATGAAGTAGGGTTTTCTTTGGATTCTAGGGAGAATGACTTAATTGTGGGAAACTTGAATCTACAAAGCTTATATACTTTACTACGGAAAGAATAAATCAATGTAATATCAATTTAGGTAAATAACTAAAGACCTTTAAGTCTTTAACTCCAAAACTGCCAACCATGGCCGATTTGGCTCGCCTAGTGGACCCTTGTTCCGCCAAATTTTCCAGCAGCTCACTAAGTTGAGCAGTCCACTTAGGCGATGGGGGAGGCAGCTTTACGATTCGCCAATCCAACCGGTGAGCCCCAACTTGGCTCGCACAAACATCTAGTAGCTAGGCCAAGGGGACAGCCCACTAGGCGAACCCAAGTGCACTTTGGCATCTCGCCAAGTCACTTGGGAGACCATGTTGTCCCTCGTCAAGTTGGCATGGGGGAAAAAGGTTTTTTCCTTAGTGAATACTTGGTCCTTTAGGCACTTGCCCCCAACCAAGGCTTTAGAGCCGCACATACTATGTCCAAGGTTAGTCTATAAGATTATCGGGTGTTAAAATTTTATAATTCTAACCCTTGATTCAAACTTTGAAACCTCCACGTAATGCTCTAGTTTAGTCTACTAGTTTCTGGGGTATTACACAAAGCAAAACCGATTTTATGCTCTTCAATCCCAAGGTGTCCAAGAGAGCTCCCTGGATGTGGTGACCGGTATGTTAAACGTCTTTCTTATTAATGTGTATGCCTTATTTGATACAGGTGCAATTTTGCCATTTGTGACACCTTTTGTGGCCATGAAGTTTGATATACTCCTCGAAATGTTAATAGAACCTCTCTCGATAACTACCCCGGTTGGTGATTCAGTGGTGGCTAAGAGAGTCTATAGGAAATGTCCCGTTTCCTTATCCCATAGAGTTACTCTGATGGATTTGGTAGAGTTAGACATGTTAGACTTTGATGTGATTTTGTGTATGGATTGGTTGCATGCATGTTATGCCTCTGTCAATTGTAAGACTCGGGTGGTTAGATTCCAATTTCCAAATGAGCCTATCTTCGAGTGGAAGGAGGGAAATTATATGCCTAGAGGTCAATTGGTCTCTTGTCTTAAAGCTAGGATGATGATCTCCAAAGAGTGTATTTACCATCTCGTTAGGGTAAAGGATGTTGAATCTGAAACCCCTTTTTTAGAGTCAATTCCGGTGGTGAATTAGTTTCCAAAAGTTTTCCCCAATGATTTTCCCGGTATTCCTCTCGAGCGGGAAATAGATTTTAGTATTGATCTTTTACAAGATATGCAACCTATTTCAATCCCTCCCTATATAATAGCTTCGGCGGAGTTACAATAGTTTAAGGAGCAACTAAAGGATTTTCTAGATTAGGGTTTCATCTGACCGAGTATCTTTCCACGGGGTGCTTTGGTGTTGTTTGTTAGAAAGAAGGATGGGTCTCTTAGAATCTTCATCAATTATCATCAATTGAATAAAGTGACCATCAAGAATAAGTATCCTCTACCAAGGATAGATGACTTTTTTGACCAACTTCAAGGGGCTAATTATTTCTCTATGATTGATCTTCATTTGGGTTATCACCAATTGAGGTTGAGAGTGGATGATATTCCATAAACGGCCTTTAGAACCCGGTATGGTCACTATGAGTTTGGAGTAATGTCATTTGGGTTGAATAATGCTCTGGCGGCGTTCATAGACTTCATGAATAGAGTGTTTAGGCAATACCTAGACATGTTTGTGATTGAGTTTGTCGATGATATCTTGATTTACTCAAGGAGTAAGAATGAATATATGGACATTTGAGAATTCTGTTGCAAGTTCTTAAGGACCAACAACTTTTTGCAAAGTTTAGCAAGTGTGAACTTTTGTTAAGGGCCGTATAATTCCTTTGCCATATTGTATCAACTGAGGGTATAGATGTAGATCCAAAGAAAATGGATGCGGTCAAGAGTTGACCTAGACCTCTATCTCCTTCTGATATTAGAAGCTTTTTGGGTTTGGTCGGGTACTATAGAATGTTTGTTTAGGTGTTTTCCTACATTGCTTCTCCTTTGACGTCTTTGACTCAAAAGAAGGCTAAGTTTGTGTAGTCGGAGGCGTGTGAGAAAAGTTTCCAAGAATTGAAACATTGACTTAATTTTGCTCTGGTGTTGACCTTACCGGAAGGTACAAATGGTTTTGTGATGTACTGTGATGCCTCTAAAGTTGGGTTGGGATGTGTGCTTATGCAAAATAAAGGTGATAGGCTATTCTTCAAGAAAACTTAAAGTCAATGAGAACAGTTATCGTACCATGATCTTGAATTAGCGGCGGCTGTATTTGCCTTAAAAATATGGAGGCATTATTTGTATGGGTTCCAAGTGGATGTTTTCACCGATAAGAAGAGTCTACAATATGTTTTTAGTCAAAAGGACTTGAATCTTCATCGGAGAAGGCGGTTAGAATTATTGAAAGATTATGATATGAGTGTCCTTTATCACCCCGACAAAGCTAACGTGGTAGCAGATGCTCTTAGTCGGTTGTCCATGGGTAGTGTGGCTCATGTAGAGGATGAAAAGAAAGAGTTGGTTCGTGATGTACATAGGTTAGCCCGACTAGGTATTCAACTCGTGGTTTCCGCCAAGGGTGGTCTCATGGTCCGTAATGGTTCTGAATCATCTTTTGTGATAGATGTGAAGTCTAAGCGAAATCTTTATCCGATCTTGGTTAAGTTAAAAGAGGCGGTACTTAAAAATTCCATTCAAAATTTCTCCTAAGGGGTAAATGGGGTACTAAGGTATAAAGGTAGGTTATGTGTTCTAAATGTTGATGGCTTGAGAGAGCAAATTTTAGAAGAAGCCCATATTGCTCAATGTTCTATTCACCCGGGAGCTACCAAGATGTACCGTGACCTACGAGAAGTCTATTGGTGGAATGGGATGAAAAAGGACATCACAGAATTTGTGGCCAAATGTCCTAATTATCAATAGGTTAAGGTTGGGCACCAAAGGCTGGGAGGCTTGTTACAAGATATTGCTGCATTCCTACTTGGAAGTAAGAAGATGTGAACATTGATTTTATTGTAGGCTTACCACGTACAAGGCGACAACATGACTCGATACAAGTAATAGTGGACCGGATGACTAAGTCTGCTAATTTCATTCCCGTCAAGGTGTCCTACTCGGCTGGAGAGTATGCTAAGTTGTATTTGAGGGAGATAGTAAGGCTATATGGAGTACCCTTTTCTATAATTTCGGATTGAGGTCCCCAATTTACTTCATATTATTAGAAGTCTTTCCAAAAGGGGCTAGGTACCAAGGTAAAGCTTAGCACAACTTTTCACCCTCAAACAGATGGTCAAGCGGAACGCACCATTCATACTTTAGAGGAATTGTTGAGGGCATGTGCGATAGATTTTAAAGGCAGTTGGGATGACCGTATGACGTTAGTTGAGTTTGCTTATAATAAGAGTTATCACTCGAGTATCGACATGGTACCCTTTTGAGGCTCTCTATGGTAGGATATGTAGGTATCCTATAGGATGGTTTGAAGTAGGGGAAGTTGCTCTCCTAGGCCAAGAATCGGTACAGAAGGTCATCGAGAAGATTCGGGTTATTAAAGAGAGGTTGAGAACGGCCCAAAGTTGGCAAAAAGTATTATGCCGATTTTAGAAGGAGAAATCTCAAATTCTATGTGCATTATTGGGTTTATTTAAAAATCTCACCCATGAAGGGTGTTATGAGGTTTGGAAAGAAGGGGAAACTTAGTCCTCGGTTTGTAGGTCCTTATGAGATTTTGAGGCGTGTTAGTAAGGTTGCATATGAGTTAGATTTGCCGAATGAGTTGGCGTTGGTGCATCCGGTGTTCCAGGTCTAAATGTTAAAGAAATATATTGGGGATTCATCAACCATAGTTTCCTTAAAAGGTTTAGAGAACAAGGAGAACCTTGCTTATGAAGGGGTACTAGTCGATTTTCTTGACTGACAAGTCAAGATGTTGAGAAACACGGAAGTTGCCTCCGTTAAGGTATTGTTGAGAAATCACTTAGTTGAGGATGCTACTTGGGAGGCTGAGGCTGATTTGAAGTCCTGATATCCTCATCTCTTTCTTCCACTCCTATTCAAGCTTGAGGTAAGTAATTCCTCTTGAATTTTCTTGTTTTTGAGTTCATGTGTGATTTATGTGTTTTTCCATAATTTCATTATGTTATGCGTGTTCTTGAGAAATTCATGTTTAGTGAGAAAATGAGTTTTTATGATTGATGTTCCTCATTTGTTGTGCATTGAGTATGGGTTGCCTATTTGACTTCATGAGATTAATTAATGAACATGCTTTATATTATATGCTTTTCTTCGGGAAATTGCATTTTGGGTCCATGTCATTGTGTTGAGCATGCTTTTAGTTGGAGAAGGTAGTTCCTCCTATGAATATGAGGAATGTTGAAATTTCATGCATAATTGGTTGTTAGAGCTAGTTCCTACTTCTTGGTGATGCATTATTTAGGTTAGAGTTGGAGTTGATGTTTCCTCCTTCGAATTGTGCATTATTTTGATGTTTCATGCATGATCGGTTGCTAGTATTGAATATTTATTTCTGTAAGGTGTCTAGATCATCATTCGAGGATGAATGTTCCCAAGGGGGAGATATTGTAACAACTCAAAAATTAGTAGGCTAAACTAGATCTTAACATAAGGGTTTGAGTCATAAACGTAACTCCCCGTACTTAAAAATAGAGGGTTACATGTTATGACACAAAGGTATGACCCCCAAGGAAGAACCAAGGGTCCTTGAGTAGGACCTTAGAAAATTGCATTTGACAGTGATCAACGAAAGGGACATGCGCCCTGTTGGTCAGTTCAAGATCGTGGGTGAGGGGTCGTAGGTCAGGCCCTGCGATGAGAGTCTTTGAACCCCAACCTACGCTTCACCAGCACGGGCAGTGGGTCCAACCATAGTTCATCGGTGAGGGTCTCGTGGGTGGGGCCAAATTCTCTGACCATGAACCACGCCCAACCATAGTGGGCCATGGTTCCATACACGGTCCGTAGGTTAGGGGTCCGTGGTTCAGACGAGAAACTTCCTTTTGGCTGTTAAGTTAGGGACACTTTAAGGTTTTCCGATTCTAATTAATAACTAAGTGACCTCATTTTAGGCTAAATTAGATCACCTATATAAATATTTTATACCACTAAACTAAGACAGTTACCTCATTATTTCTGAAACCAAAACAAGTCCCAAAACTTCATCATCGCCAAAGAAAATTCTCTCTCTAGAACTTCAAGGATGAAGAATAAGAAATTTGGATCTAGGGTTCAAGGATCAAGGTTTTCTTCTCAAATTCATTGGATTTCAACTCTAAGGTATGTTAGATCTTCATCCATGGATAAAATTCATCTATGGAGCCCTTTAAAAACCCCAATTTCGAAGATAGAAATCCCCAAAAGTTAAGGTTTGATTCCAAAACCATGGGTTCCTTTCAAAAACAATTGTAATGCTTGAATTACTTTATATTATGATTGAATTGATGATTTATTATGGTTCTTATTTTGGAATCCCAAAGAACCCATGAAATCCCCATATTTACCAATTATGATCTTGTAATGTGGATTTGTGGATGAAAGAAGGATATTATGAGATTATGCTTGTAGTAATTGAACTACTTGAAGTGAATTCTAGATGTGTTGATTCAATATAAGCTTTGATCCTTGCAAGGGCAAATTATGATATTATGCATGTTATATGAAGATTAAGTATATGGTTTAAGAACACTTTGAGAGTAAAGTGATTATGATTATGATCTAGTTGTTGTGTTGTTGAAAGG
The DNA here is from genome assembly GCA_029582525.1 of Solanum tacnaense. NCBI lineage: Eukaryota > Viridiplantae > Streptophyta > Magnoliopsida > Solanales > Solanaceae > Solanum > Solanum tacnaense. The sequence goes on from JAJOOD010072336.1 coordinate 8,474, forward strand.
TTAATATCATATACACACTTAGGTATGATTATGATATAATGTGAAAGGTTTTCTCACAATATGATGTTTCTAGGGTTGAATGGCTTTCTCACCTATTGAATCTACATGTAGACATGGACGGTGAAAGGTTATTCTCATGCATGAACTAATGAGCTATCTTATGAATTATGTTGGATTGAGTGTCGAGACATTGTTCCATGAATATAAACTTAAGTCAAGACTTCATATATACTCCATGGGAATTATTTCTTAGTAGCGAGTGGATATTGACAATGAGATGGAAGCTCTCCCGCTAGTAGAGGCCAGGTTTCTAGAAATATTCTCATGACATGGAAGCTCTCCCGTTAGTAGAGACCGAGTTTCTAGTAGAAATCTCCTTATTCCATAAACTATGTGCCCTCATAGGTTATTTATCTAGTGGATCCACCTAAGCTAAGAGTATGGTTCTACCTTATGCAAGTAGAGCAACCCTTTTCAGTGAGGGAGTCACCGGATTCCATGTTAGCTCACATGGTCTATGTCGGTAAAGGCTAATTCTCACTATGACAACACTATGAACAAGAATATATTATCAACTATGGTTACTTAAGAAGCTTCACTTAGCATGGGTGAGATTTTGGAGTCTTATTCATGCATTGCACAAGTATGATTTGAGGTTATTTATTATATGTTCCTCTTATGTTATGATGATCTATATGTTGACCATGCCTATGACTTATGCTTTTCCACTATCTTCATGATGTTGTTCAAACTTAGTAAATTGTAAGCATTCTACTAAAATGTCCCTTTTAGCATGTTTTCAATATTTTTATGCATGGCTATCATACTCTGTGCATTTTTGTCCTAACATCCTAATTTTCCTACATTTTCCCCAAGTTAGGGTTCGGTTCTCAAGGTGTTAATTGTTGTGGCTAAAAGCTTGGATTTTCTTATTCTCATAGCTTGTTGGTGATTCCTCATGAATCAAGGACGAATGTTGTCTCTTTGTAGTTCATTTCTTGTATTTGATTTTCAAACTATGTTGTTTGGGCTCTGTCCCCCTTTCTCATTCGAACATTTTAACAGATTGCTATGTTGAGACTTAGAGTCTAGACTTGCACTTTTCATTCAATGAAAATTTAGACTTGAAATGTATTTTTACTCTTATTGTTTATTGCTTATGTTATGATATGCTAAGTTGCTTAAATGGAGCCTTTCGGGGTTCTATGTCCCTTGCTACATCTACGGGGTACCCTTGGGTCGTGACACACGTGAGCTGAATGCGGAGTCCAATGTATACGCCCCATCAAGACTACCCAATATACCTTGCCATAGGTATAAATAGGAATTACTAGTGTGATCACTAAATTTGATGCCCACAGAGGGGACTTATAAACCTACGGGGGCATGTAGTTCTGGGACTATGAGGGTAATTGAACCCTAGTCCAACTCAGAGTTAAGCCTAATCCCAAGTAAAAATGACTACAATACAACATGACTGAAATATACTTGATAGCTAAATATTCTGACATGCTAACTGAGAATGCAACATTTAAGTACTGATAATGAAACATTCAAAATCTAAGGAATATATATATATATATATATTTCTGTAGCATAACTAGAGTAATTCATGAACTAAAATAATCTACACAACTAGGGTTCTGAATTTCATGCAAGGACAAGCAACAATGTTACGAAACTATGAAAATCTGGTTACGGATACTAAAGCAGCTAATCTCAATAGTTATCTAAAGTTCTAGAAACCCTAGGTCTAAACATGATATAAAGAATCAAGAATCTGACTGAATTCTAGGGACCTAGTTGATGAAAGGAATCCACTAGTAAATCCCACATACCTGATGACGAATTTCACGGAGAAATCTTTCGAATTCGGGGCTAAAGTTGAAGAAAATCTACTCGTTACTTGGAAGGGTTTGGGTTGCCTATTTTCTCTTCCTTTCATTCTAAGTTTGAAGAATTTTGGAGAATAATCACTTCGGGTAAGTTCTGATTAAGTTACTAGGCTTAAACTGACCAAAACTACATAGTTTAGTGGTTAAACGACGTAGTTCAGGTGTCTAATGCAAAAGGGAAAAGCTTAAAGCAACCTTAACTTAAAAACAAACGGGCCCATCGACAGGCCTGACCGATGGACCGTAGGTCGACTAACACACCGTCCAGTCAACCGTCGTTTGGTGTCAGAAAGCTGAAAGTTGGGGTCTGAATCACGGACCTGGACCACGGACTGTGGTACCACCTATAATTCGTAGGTCCTGGCGTGGTTGTGGAATTTTTCTGAAAATTCTGGGTGGCCAACCCACAGACCACACCTATGGTCTATGGTCCCACCCTGGGGCCGTGGGTGGCTTCTTTCGGTGGTATCTGACGGTTTTGCAAAGTCTGCATTTGCTCCTTTTCTAATTCGGGGTGTTACATTATCTCCCCCTTGGGAACATTCATCCTCGAATGAAGTCTAAAGTAGTTGAGTATGGAGGGAGGGAGCTACAATCTCTACCACTAAGTACTAGAAACTGAATTCTGACTGAAACTTAGTTCCAAGAACATGCAAATATGCTAAAAATGCAAGAACACATGAAGGAACAAAATACTGACACTGATTTTATGCAAGAGTAAACTGAGAGACTGGAGAGGAACTATTACCTGAAGCTAAAACAGAATTGGAAGGAAATAGATGAGGATACTTGGCCTTCATGGGTGCCTGTACTTCCCTAGTAGCTCCCTCTAGGGACCGACTCCTCCACAAAACTTTGATTGAAGCGAGTTCTTTATTTATCAACCTATGAACTTGACGATACAAAATTTCAATTGACACCTCCTCATAAGTGAGACTATCCTTGACAACCACACTTATTAATGGTACTATGGATATTGGATCACCCACACACCTCTTCAACAATGAAATGTGAAAGACCGATAGAACCACTGCTAGTTCTGTTGGCAACTCTAATCGTAAACCACTTTACCAACCCTTTTCAAGATTCTGTAAGGACCTACATATCTAGGACTAAGCTTCCCTTTCTTGCAAAATCTCATTACCCCCTTCATAGGTGACACCTTCAGGAAGACCCAATCATCGATTTATAATTCTAAGTTCCTTCACCTCACATATGCATAGGACTTCTTCTGACGACTCTGGTATGTCTTTAGTCTATCTCTGACGAGCTGAACATTCTCCATAGTCTCATGAACCGAAGCAGGCCCAATCAAGGCTGCTACACCTAATTCAAACCAACCAACTAGAGATTTGCATCTACGCCCATATAATGCCTCATAAAGGGCCATTTGAACACTAGAATTATAACTATTATTGTAGGGAAACTCTATGAGAGGTAGGTGATCATCCAAACTGCTATTAAACTGGATCACGCAAGCTTTCAGCATGTCCTCAATGGTCTGAATTGTACGCTCTCCCTGACCATCCGTCTGTGAATGAAATGTTGTACTAAGATTAACTTGAGTACCAAGACCTTTACGGAATGATTTCTAGAAATGAGAGGTAAACTTATGACCTCTATGCTAGAAGACAGACAAAGGAACCCAATGTAACTTGACTATCTCATTTCTGTAGTGTTTAGCATAATCTTCTGCTGAATCTGTTGTCTTGACAACCAAGAAGTGAGAAAACTTAGTAACTCTGTATACTATCACTCAAATGGACTCATGCTGTGTGCGAGTATGAGGTAAACCTGTAATGAAATCCGTGTTGATCAGTTCCCACTTCCATGTAGGAATGTCAATCTCTTAAATTATTCCTCCTGGTTTCTGATGTTCTACCTTTACATGATGACAATTAGGAGACTTAATCACAAAATCTTCTATATCCCTGTTCATGCCATTCCACCAAAAGACTTCCTCCAGATCACAATACATCTTGGTGGCACCTGGATGAATAGAATATATGGAGTTATGGGCTTTTGTAAGGATCTACTGCCTCAACTCACCCACCTTAGGAACACATAAGTGACCCTGGTAACAAAGTAACACATAAGCGACCCTGGTAACGAAGCACACCATCTTCCTCTTGGGAGAAAACCTCTACTCTTTGTTCATGAATTGCACCTTTCAACTGCAGCAAGAAGGGATCACTATTTTTTTCCCTTAATCTCTCATACCAATGAAGATTCTGATCTATTCTGAACTATCACGCCACCATCTGACATGTTTGTAAGACCAACTCCTAAGCGAGCAAGCTAGAGATCATCTTTTGCTAATTACTTCCTTTCTTCCTCAACATGTGCTACACGGCCCATGGATAGTCTACTAATAGTATCATCTACTACATTGGCCTTACCAGGATTGTAAAGCACATTCAGGTCATAATCCTTAAGGAATTCGAGCCGTCTCCTCTGGCGAAGATTCAACTCTTTCTGGGTGAATATATAATGGAGGCTCTTATGATCTGTGAACACATTTATGTGAACACTATACAAGTAATGTCTCCAAATCGTTACGGAAAATACTACTGCTGCAAGCTCAAGGTCATGAGTTGGATAGTTCTTCTCAAGAACCTTAAGCTGTCTAGAAGCATAAGCTAAGCTATAACCTTACCCCTGTTGCATCAACAGACAGCCTAGGCCGATTCTGGATGCATCACAATAGATCACATAACCGTTTGAACCCTCTGGTAGAGTCAAACTAGGAGATGTAGTCAACCTAGTTTTTCAGTTCTGAGAAGCTTTTCTCACAGTAATCTGACCACTAAAACTTAATTTTTTTCTGAGTTACCTTGGTCAATGGGGACGCTATGGACGAAAATCCTTCAACAAATCTCTAGTAATAATTAGCCAAACCCAACAAACTTGAGATATTTGTTGGAGAGGTGGGTATGGGCCATTGCTTCACTGCCTCTATTTTCTGAGAATCGACTCGGGTCCCTTCGCTAGATGTAATATGACCAAGGAAAGCAACTGATTATAACAAAATCTCACATATGCTAAACTTAGCGAATAACAAGCGATCTTTGAGAGTTTGTAGAACAACTCTCATATGAGTCGCATGTTCCTCCTCATTCGTAGAGTAAATGAGGATATCATCAAATAAGGACGATAACTAACAAGTCCAAATACTGCTTGAACACCATGTTCATTAAATCCATGAAAGTTGTAGAAGCATTGGTTTGTCCAAATGACATAACTACAAATTCATAATGACCATACCGAGTTCTGAAGGCCGTTTTCGGGATGTCACTATATCTGACTCTGAGTTGATAATAAGTTAATATGAGATCTATCTTCAAAAATTTAGTAGCACCTGAAGTTGGTCGAACAAGTCATTAATCATGGGGATAGGGTACTTATTCTTGATTGTGACTTTGTTCAACTGCCGATAGTCAATGCACATCCTGAGAGAACCATCTCTCTTTTTCACGAATAATAGTAGAGCTCCCCACGGATAAATACTCGGTCTGATGAAGCCTTTATTCAGAAGGACTTTCAACTGCTCCTTCAATTCTTTAAGTTTAGCTGGAGCCATTATGTAAGGAGGAATCGAAATAGGCTAGGTATCTAGAAGGAGATAAATTCTGAAGTCGATTGCCCATTCGGGAGGAACTCCATGAAGATCTTCTGGAAACACTTCTCAATACTCAATTCCTACTAGGACTTACTCAAGAGTTGGGTTTCAGAGCTTAAATACTTAACCCAAACAAGATGATAGATGTACCCTTTAGAGATCATTTTTCTTGCATTAAGGTAAGAGACAAATCGACCCATAGGCACTGAGCTACTACCCTTCCATTCTCAGACTAGCTCGTTTGGATACTAAAAACAAACAATCCTAGTTTAACAAATGAATGAGGCTTACCAGGAATGTAATCAATCCATGGCCAGAATTATATCGAAGTCTACCATTTCTAACTCTACAAGATCAGCTGAGGTGACTTTCTGAGAGACTGCGATAGGGCAATTTATGTAAACCCTTCTAGCTAAAACTGGGTCAACTGGAGTAGAGATTTAGAAGGCTTCTGAGTGTGTTTCTAGATTGAGCGCTAAGTTTACTGCTATATAGGGAGTTACAAATAAAAGAGTAGCATGTGGATCTAACAAAGCATAAACATGTAAATGAAAGACTCGTAATGTACCAGTAACTACATCAGAAGAATCTCCCTGGTCGTAATGAGCCTGGAGAGCATACAACCTTCTCTTTTTCACGACCCGGGGTTACCCCTTAGAAGTAACATGGCGTACTTGAGCCCGAAGGGGTCTCATACAAGCCTCATAGCATAAATGAACATAAAAGCATAGGAAAATAGTGCGTAATTTAAAACTTTTCTTTACAATCGTAGTTCTTTGTAATATGAAAGAGAATCTATTACACTATGTCTCAAACCATCAAATTACTTGTAATAAAACTCTTGAGTACAATCTTAGGGACATATCCCGTACATAAGTCTCAACATAATAGTAAGACAATAAAGGACATATGGCCAAGCTCTCCAATACAATGAGGACTCACCAATCTTCTTCTTCTTGATCTATTATGAACCTAGCCACGAAGATGGAATCCAATACCTCCAAAGCCTACACTTATAGAAAATGTAGAAAGATGGGGTTAGCACAAAAAGTACTAACTATGGAAGCCATGCATAAAAATCATTAAAAATATACATAAAAGGGACATTTTATTTGAAACCATGCTATATGTCATTTTGAACATCATCTTTGAAATAGTTGGAGAATGCCACTCATAAGACAACCCACATACAATTCATCATAGCATAAAGGATATCATCATACTAGCAAGCATAGTCTCCCACATAAACATATGACATATCCCAATATTCACAAGACATAGTTCATACACATAGTCACATATCAAGATCATCTCATCATAATAGACTATAAGATAAGCAACCTTAAACCCTACTTGTGCAATGCATAAATAGGGCCTCATAATCCTATCTACACTAAGTATCACTTCTAGGCTACCATGATCATGTGCAACATACCTTGAGAACATAGTAGAACTTCTTAAGAATTCATAAGCATAGTTCATGTTCACAATTCATAATAAAGCATACATTTAACTCAAAATTATCATATCCTAAGACAACATACCACAATTACTCTCAAAGCCCACTTGTGCAATGCATGAATGAAGTCCCATACCCCCATCCATGCTAAGTAGAACTTCTTAAGAAACCATAGTACATAACTCATGTTCTTATCATAATTCATATTATTATTATATAGGGAACATAACATTAACCGACATAGACTATGTGAGTGACATGAAATCCGGTGTTGTATAACCCCACATCGAAAGAAGGTGTCCTACTTGCCTAAGGTAGAACTAAATATATAGCTATAAGGTGGATCCACTAGATAAAGACTTATGTGGGCACATAGTTATGGGATAAGGAGATTCCTTCTAGAAACCCGACCTATTGTATTGGCAGAGGAGGTTCCATCTCATGAGAATAATTTAGATGACCCAACCTATTGTATCGACGAAAAGGCATCTACCTCATTGACCATATCCACTCGGTGCTAAGCATTATTTCCCAAATTATACATAATTAGTTTTGAATCTCATTTACATGTGTGAAGGAATATTTTTCCCTTCATTCAATACAACTCATAAAATAGCTCATAGATTCAATAAATTGAGAATGTACTTTCAACCTTAGAATCAACATTAGTATGTGAGAATAACTTTCACTCCAAGATCATGTGTTCTCATGAGAATGGACTTTCAATCAACACAATAGGATCATCATGGTCATGTACATTTCATTCATAATAATGTGTAAAGGTGCATATGAGAACTATACTTTCAATTAACACCCTTATTACATCATAATCATATTTATGCATGTGGTGTGTGTGTAATTGTCCTTGCAATGACACAACAACAATATTAACATTATCCTAAACAATTCATACATAAGCAAGTGTAAGGGCAAGGGAAGAATGGCCTTTCACTTTAGAATCATCAATATGTGAGTAAACCTTTCACATCGTATTCTTAGTGTGTTCATTAGGATAGCCTTTCATTCAACACAACATTACTACTATAGTCATAACATATCATACATAGTCCTAACATATCATACGTAGTCATATCATATCGTACATAGTCATATCATATCGTACTTAGTCATGTGTAGGGGTATAGGAAAAAAGGATCTTGCATCAATACCACAATGTACACAATAATTAATACATCCACCTTTCAAGTGGATCATCAACATGCACATAATATCACAATCATGCATAATTCAAATATATTGTATTCAAGGGTCATATTGAGTCAACACATCTAGCATTCAATACAAGAAATAGATACAACCATGACTCAAGTAGTCTGTTCAATTCATGTCTTAAAGATTTACAATTAAAGAAGTCATGTCTAGGTTATCCAATCTAAGGCAATTAATCAAGAAGTTCAATATTCTTAGAAGGTCACATATAAACCCTCAATTAGCCTCTTTCTTGGCATAGCCCTAATCACATCAATTTAACTTAGAAATCTTAGGTTAACCATATATACATGTAGAATCATACTTAGATCATGCAATTTCATCTTAATTAACTGATGTCCAATCAATTGGACCAACTTGCAAAACCATCCCATAATGTAAAGAAGAACCCTAGCTAGGATTGGGGATCTCATGGATTCTTGAAGAAGCTGAGTTAAAATCATATAAAATCAATTATATATTCATAAACAAACATGATTCAACCTTTAAAAATCAACTTTAAAAGGAATCCATAGAGTTGAGTTGAAACCCTAGCTAATTGGGTTTTCTAGAATTGAGATAAAAGATTTTGAAAGGGCTCCTTGGGTGATAGCTTCCCAAGGATGAAGAACTCCCATACCTTAGGTGTAGAATCTTATCAAATTTGTATTGAAAATATCCTTTCTTCAAGCTTTCCTTGATCTCCTTCTTTGTTTTTCAATGGAAGTTTCTAGACAGAAGATAATTGAGAGGGAGAAGAACTTTTGATTTGAATTGGGTTTTTGGAGAATAACGGAAGAATGAAGTGTTTAAAGACTTAAAACTATTTATATAAATTATATAAACTAATTAAAATCTACCCCATTTAATAATTAATTAAAAGTCTCCAACTTGGGCAGCCCTGTCAGGGACCACGCCCAAGTAAACGGGTCATGAGGGGCACAACGGCTCGTTGGCCACCAAGATGACATCGGCAACCTCAACGATGTCAATGTGCCAAATGCTAATGATCCTCATATTATGGGTGGAATTGGTGCCATTCGCTTACCTCCGGCTGAAGGGAACATTGTGTTCCATAATACAGGTACTATGTTGCAGCTGTTGCAGTTGAAATGGTTGTTTGGTGAGGTGGCTCATGAGGATCCCCATGAGCATATTAGAAACATTGTGGATGTTTGCGGGCCATTTTTCCTTCAAGAAAATATCCCAAGAGTCGGTCCCGTTGAGGTTGTTCCCATTTTTTTTAATGGGAGTAGAATGTAAGTTGCTGGATGAAATGCCACTAGAATCAATCACTTCATGGGAAGAGCCTGTCACCGTATTTCAAGTGTGATTTTTCCCTCCTTTGAAGATGATGGCTCTTCGGGACAACATTCAGAGCTTTAAGTGTTTGGAGGGTGAGCCAATTCACGAGTCTTGGCTACGATTCAAGAAGTTGGTGCTGCAATGCCCAACTCATGGTTTGCCCGACAATGTTTTGCTGTAATATTTTTATCGAACTCTTGATTCGGTGAACAAGGGTGTAGCGGACCAACTTTCTCCGAGAGGTTTGATCCAACAACATTACGTTATAGCGACCCAACTTTTGGATGGAATGACCACCATTAATCGGGCTTGGTACACTCACGAAGATCTGGTCTCCCCTCTTACGTTTAAATTGACCAAGGAGCGGCTTGAGAAAGACTAAGAGAGGGATTAGAACATGGCCAAGATCATTACACAACTTGACATTTTGTCCAAAAATGTCATGGGAGCTGGTGCTCGAAGTGTCAATGTTGTGGGTCTTAGGTGTGTTAATCCTGATGAGGCCAAGTTTGAGGTTATGAACAATGAAGAGGTGAATTTCCTAGCCAACCAAGGTGGTGGTTATCATTCAAATTACCCAAGTCAGGGTGGTAACCAAAGTTTGAACAGGGATGAAGGTTGGAAGGATCGTTATAGAGAGTGGAGGGACCGTAACCCCACTTGGAAAGAGAGAGACGGGGTGAAGGATATATATGTTCCTCCCCATGAGTGCCAAATTCAAAAGATTCCGAGGGTGATCGGTCTAAGGATATGCTTTCTCGTATCCTCAACAAAGTTGAGGGGTCGGACAAGATTTTGATAGAAATGAAAGAAGATGTGTCCACCCTTAATCAGAAGGTTACCTCCCATTCTGTCTCGATCAAGTTGTTGGAGACCCAAATGAGTGATATCTCATCTCATTTAAACCCGAGACAACAAGGGGGTTGCCTACTCACACTATGGCCAACCCTAAGAATGACGTTTAAGTGTGGACTTGCATCGTGCCGCGATGTTAACTAAGGAGCTGCTTGGGAGGCAACCCATGTTTTATTTGATTTCTTTTTTATTTTGAAATAATGGTGTGTTGTTTGTGCACGTTAAAGTGTGGAATGTGTTTGAAAAGTGTAGATTGGAGAGCTAAAAGTTCAATCGGTGACTTACCGAACAGGCCGGTGAGCCTGACTTGGACTGTCGTTGGACTCAAGACATTTTGAAATCGGAGTCTGTAAAACTCACCGAGCCTAGGAGCAGATTGGTGAATCGCCGATCAGGTCAGTTATCACGACTTAGTCCACCGTTTGGACCCCCACATTAACTGGAGGTCCTGTAAAACTCGGTGAGGTAAGTGCCCACTTGGCGTGTCGCCAAGTGGGTCGGCGAGCAATATTAATGTCACCGAATGGGCGAGACCAGGAATGTTTTTAAAATCCAAAAGTTCAAATGTTCAAAATCTTTCACATTCCCTCACTTTTCAACTTTCCAAAATCACACCCGCACTACATTTTCCGTTATATTTGTGTAATTACCACACTGTAGTCGTCAAGTTTTGTGTTCGGAGTTGGATTTCTTTGCCGCCTAGCATTTTAAAGTATTTAGTCGGCTTCTAAGGTTTGTTTTCCAAACCCGAATTCCTTATATTGCGATTTTACTCATTTGCAAGAGATCTTTATCTTATTAATGTGTGATGGGCCTCTCTGAATACATCATTTTTGTAACGACTCAGAAAATGAATGAGTGAAACTAGAGCCTATGGAATTTGAGTTGGGTTTGTAATGAAGTTTCATGTTGTGTAATGTTGTCCCGAGCCTTGTTTTATTGGAGTTTAGTGAGTCAACGTCAAGGTACATGATAGAATCCGTAGCGGAAAGACCCTTTTTAATGTTGGTTAAGGGTTGGAAGGGAAAGTGCCAAGTCAAGGGGACAAGGCCGAAGCCAAAAGCCAAGGCCTCCCAACCTTGTCCAAGCACTGTCCCAAGTCCACGGACCATGTCACGGTCAGTGGCCTTGACCACAGTCCGTATAAGTGGTTGTGAAGGTCACTTGGTGGCATGGGAAGCAAGGTACTTTGGCGAAGCTACTGCCCTAACTTCACGGACCACTCCACGGTGAGTGGTCGTGAACACGGACCGTAGAAGTGGCCGTGAAGATGCCTTAGAATCACAGAGCTTGGCAAGGCAAAGGAGACACAGCCAAAGAGGACCACGAGCACCACCACGGGCCGTGGTCCCCTTTCACGGTCCGTAAGAGTGGAGTTGATCCCTGACGGGTGATGAGTCCACAATTTATACTCATTTAGGGCTTTATTTTGATGGAAATAGTGTCCTCGAATACTTATTTTGTCTCAATATCTGATGAAAACTTTTAAGTTTCAGGTATTTGAAGTTTTAGTAGAAGCCTGGACACTGAGGCACAAAAAAGGAACAAAAAGGATGGAAAGAACAAAGAAGCTGAAGCCTGAGCATCGCCAAACATCTTTGGCGATTCGTCGAAAGAACAGACTCCGCCCTTTGTTCTAGTATACGAAGCCCCTGAAGGAAGAGGATCAAGAAGGCGATGAGAGGAGCAGTCGACGCTTCACCGAATAGTTCCGCGAAGCAGTACTATACCTCCCAACGGTCCAGAATGTGAAGATGCTGAAAGCAAGGACTAAATGGCGATGAGAGAGAAGATGGGCGAGTTGCCGAATCACTCGGCTAACTCGACTAAATTCACCGAGCAATCCGCCAACACTAATTTCTGATGGCTATAAATACTAAACTTGTTATTAATTTTATTCGTTCCGAACCATTTTTATATTATTCACAATAGAATAGTACTTTTTAGATATTTTTCTCTCAAGTTTGGAGACGGTTTTGTGGGAGACTTGAAGACAAAAGGATTTTATCTTCCCCAAGTTGGAAGTGGGTCGTCTCCATTCTTCTTCCTTTGCTTAAATCAAGCATTAATTTCCTATGCCCATTTGATTTTTGTATCATTTTAGGTGTATTTTGTTATTTCTTGATGTGTGGCTAAAAACCCCCATTCTTGGAGTGTGATTTACTAAATATGTGTTGATAATGTTGTTGGGTCTTGCTTGCTGATAGGCTAGATGTATTTTAATGTTGATTTCACCTAGTGGTTGTGGTTTAATTTAATGGGTTTGTAGTTGCAAATACAAACCACCCATGTGTTTTCGGCCTGCCCAAGAGGGAGGTCGCGAAACCAAGACCACTAGACTGATGGCCTAAGGAGTGGGTCGACATAACGTTCAACCCCAAGAGAGTGAGCTGTAGTCCCATATCCTGACACTCAGCTCGAGAGAGTGAGTGGGGTAAGGCATAGGATGGTCTTCATGCGGCAGATGGGTGTCCAAGAGGAACCCATTTGAAACGTGGTAAGTTGCCCGAGAGGGAACTTATTTCCATTTAAAGCTTAGCCTAGTCACTATTATTTTGCAAATTTCCTATTGAAATCAAGTACCCAATGATTTATCTCAGCTTGTATTGCAGTCACACCCCTAGAACTTCTCTCCATACTTGATTTTCTTGTTAATATTTTTGTTGTTTTTACTACTTGTGACAAAACCCCCATTTGATATTTGACACTTTCGTGTCACCCCCTTTAATTTTCTATGTTTTTGTTCGTCAATATCTTTAGCTACGACTAGTTAGAACGTAATTTTATTTTTCTATCGATTTTAAAAATCACTCCCTTGGGACACGACCCCAACCTTTAGTTGGGTTAGTATACTATCGACGATCGTAGACACTCATACTGTAGGTTAGTGTCGTTGGTCACGGTAAGCATCAAAATGGTGCCGCTGTCGGGGAGTGGTGTTATTTAAGAATTTTTAGATTAATAGAATATTTATTCTTCTTAGTTGTAGTTCACTAACTTTACGTTTAGTTTTGCTTTTCGTTGAGTTGTCGATTTAGATGAGCATGGCTGAGCAGAGTAGCGGCAAATTGGTCGAAATAAGCCAAGGAGTCCAAAAATTGGTTCGTGAGTTTACTATATTTTTAATTCATTTCACTTAAGAATTGTGTGTGCCTAGGGCCATTTTGTATTGGTTTTTACGTATTTTTATCATGTTTTTAGGAAATATGTTCAGATGTGGAAATTGAGAGACACATCTGAAAGATGTGCAGAAAAGGGCATCTACATAGGTGATCCATGCACCGTAGGTCCATTCACGCTCAGTAGATGGGTGTCGTAGATGGGCAGGCAAGGCTTGAAGGAAAATCAGGGAATTCTTGACAAAGTGTGGAACCACGGTTGCAATCGATGGACCGTAGATTGATCTACGGACCGTACTATTGATTCGTCAAATGATTAAGAGAAGGGGTTCCAGTACCTAATTTTGAAGATTCTAAGTGTGGAGCTACGGAGGAGGATCTACGGACCATGGATCAAACCACGGTCTGTACTGGTGCTCCGTCGTTTGGTTCAGAGATTGTATGATTTTGAAGTTAGAAATTTGCCCAAGTCCTGAGTCACGGAAGGGACCTAGGGACCATATATTAATCCACGATCCATAGGTCAAGTTCGTCGATCAAAATCGCGTCCTGAAACATTATTTCCTTATTTCGTGTCCTTTTTAGTTATGACTTATTTTTATACATATAGGGCATGCAAACCTCGATTTTGGGGGTTAGACTTTATTACTTTTATTCTAGTTCTTGACTTTAGAGATTAACTTGCAGCTTGAGCAATTCTTAATTTCCTAAGTTCGTTTTGAAGATTTTGACTTTGCAATTCAAGTTGAGATTCTGGGTTTCTTCTATTTATTACGTAAGCTCATGATTTCTTCATCTAAATATATGAATTGTTTCTTGCTCCTATGAATTTCTTCATATTTTTGGGCAAAGGTTGCATGACTTTTGGAATTGGAACGTGTTGTTCCACTTCCTTTTGTGGTTCTTTGGCAATTCTTTGATGGCTAAGTAGCTCTTGTTCCTCCATGCTTTTATCTTCTTCATGCTTTTGATCATCTTCATTTCCTATCACATTACCTATTGCCACCTTTCCGCTACGAGTAACCAAAGCCAGCCTTCTATCATCATTTTTGGTTTCAATTGAGCTGATAATAAACTCAATTGTCCTTCAAGTATCTTTATGGCATCGGCATTAGAGTTCACTTTAATGTTCAATGATGAAAAGTCATATTTCATCCCTTTCAACAAGTCATCCGAACCTTTAACTTTATCAAGTATGCGTGACAACATGTCATTCACCCGGGGACTACTGGCACTCCCTTTTGATTTTGGGCTCTCACTCGAGTTTGTATGGTTCTCATCATGATCATCTTCCCTTCTCCAATAATCATTTTTCTCAACCCAATATTGATTGTATCTCCTTTGTTCTTCTCCCTTGTGATAGTTCAAACCTTTATTTTCGCCTCGCTGTAAATAGCGTGGGTGGAAACCCTCCTCATAAATCTTGGATCTCCAACCTTGATTCTCCCCCGGCCTTGAGTAACCGGAAGAAGAACCCTCCTCAACTCTAAATACTCTATAGGTTCCCTTCATATGCTCTTGTAGAAATTCCATTTGGGTCAACATCTTCTTGATGTTTTCATCCCTCTATCTCTCTTTATCAAGTTATTCTTGTGTTATTCAAAAACAAAATGGAGAGAGTTGATCCTCTTGGGTATACCATGCTTGTTTTATTCTAGTCATGTCATCAAGAAGAAACGAAGCTACCTCAAATGATTGTAACATTATTCCTCCTCGTACCAATTAACCAGCCACTCCTTTATTAATTGAATCAAGACTACGGTAAAAATATTGAAGTAACTAATCGTTTCGTATCCCACAAGTTGGGCATTTAAGTAGGAGTTTCTGAAACCTCACCCATGTTTCATGGATGGGTTCCCCCTCCCTTCGCTTGAAACCTTGAATTTCGTCTCTAAGTTTCATCATCCTTGATGGAGGAAAGAACCTCGTGTTAAATGCTATAATTAGTTCCTCCCATGATGTGATGATTTTTTTTGGTAACTCGGCTAACCATTTATAACCTTATCTCGCTAAGGACAGTGGAAATAACAGCAGCCGAATGCACTCTTGTGACACATTTTTGAATGAAAAAGGGATCCAAACATCTGTAAAATTTCTCACATGCTCATGTGGTTCTTTTTTATCTATCCCTCCATATAGTCCCCTCATTTAAATTAGGTGAAAAGTGGTGCTAGTGACTTCAAACATCGAATTATCATTAGTTTGTGGGATGTAAATTGCACCCATTCCACCAGATTGAGCTTGGTTGTAGACACTATTGATATGTTCTATACATTCTCGATGACCTGCTTGGCTATCATTCATCTCTTCCTCACTCAGGTTCAGTTCTACGTAGTCCAACCAACACTTACACAAAGCAGCCAACGCTAATTCAACTACATCTAACAAATTTGAGAGTGTCAAATCTTCGATCAAGGAATTCTAAGTAACGCTACTCCCTGGCAGCGGCGCCATTTTGATTTATGTAACAGGACACTTCATCCAAAACTAAGTGCCAACGATCGTTAAGTAGTAATATAACCCAACTAAGTGAGTTGGGGTCGAATCCCACAAGGAGTAGTTTTTTCTTCAAATTCGAAGAGGAAGATATGATAACAATATCTTTATTTTAGCAAGTATTTCACCTTTTTGGTTTTAGTTTCAAATATCTGGATCCTATTATCACTCCAATTGCGCACTTCAACACGGAACAATCAAATATTAAAATAAAACTCAGAGTAATGACCAACCAAATATCGAATTTTAACTTAGTGGGTGAATATGAATGCTCACAATAGGATAATTTGTTGTGGGTAGGTCGGACCATATGTAAAGTAACTTTCTCTCGAACAAATACCTTGTCTATGTCAAATTCTCTCGAACTTCGACAATAACCAGAAGATGCCCAACCCTTGGTCCTCATCAAATCCACTCTCTGGAGCTGGATACAAAGGATAGATCCCATGTTTTACTCTCTCGTGCTGAAATCATGGTGACCCACTACTAAGGATGCTAAGATTTCTACTTTGGCTCTACACCTCTCTCTCGAACAAGCGCACAACAACGAACTTGTTACACCTTCGAAATGAAGCAGTAACTCAGACCCACTTCAAATTAACGCCATTATTTGCAATCCAACGACACCCACTTAGTAAAACTCAACAATTGGCTTCATAATCAAAACCCCAGGAAAAGGGTTTTAGCCACTCATAGCAAAAATAAGAAAATCAACGCCATGTTTTCTATAGCTGGGTAATTGAAATTCGAAAGTTAGAAATTACCAAATTCTTCTCTATTACAAAATCTCAACCAAGAATCTTGCTAAAATCCCTTAAAACCACAATGGTAATATTTTCCCTCTATATTTTCTATCTCTCCCCTTTTTGAATACCTCTCTCTGTAGCCAAAACAAATTTAAACAAGTCTGATGTGTCACTGTTTAAGACCACTCGGCGAGGTAAGTCGACGTCACTGATAGATCGGTGACTTGCTGATTGTTCTTCTTCTTCCCTTCATTTTTCACTTCTTCTTGGTCTAGCTACTCTAACTTTAGGCGATCCAGATCGGGATCAACGAATAACTCTGCGATTCACTTGTTTTCCTTCTATCTCTCCCATTAACACTTATTTGAATCTTCTTCAGCACATTTGGCGACCTGATTGTCCTTCGCCGAATAGATCGGTGAAACGCCGAATGGAACTGCTGCTCGCCAGAATCACCCCCACTTTAGCTCTAGCATTCTGTAACTTTAGGCGGTTTTTTGGCAATTTGGCGATTTGCCGAATGACATCGGTGATCATTAGGTCTTCATTTCTTCATTCCTTTAGCTTGCTTTGTTCATTTATGCATATTAGTGTCCATGCATCGTTCATAAATCCAACTACTTGAAAATGCGGGCTTTTACATCATTCATTAGCACAAAACATGCATTTAAGGACACTAAATCTATTAAAATAAAGCCCTAAATAAGTCCAAATCATGGACTCATCAACCATCAATTAAGTAATCTTGGTTTTAAAACCTCTCTCTTGAGCAGGCCAAAAACACGAAGGTAGAAATACATTTGCAACTACAGACCTTTAATTTTAACCACAATTACTGATTGAAATAACTTATATACAACATTTAAACTATCAATTAGAAATACCCATTAGATAAATCAGCCCATAATCACATAATAACACTCCAATAATTAAGGTTTTAGCTTGACATCATAAAAAGATAGAAATCATTACCAAATTGTGTTTCCATCAATTGGGTAAGATTAAGTTCTTCATTACAAAGGTCCAATTTTAAGAATCTCAAAGACCCACTTCCAATTTCTCAAAAATGGAAAACTTCAATTCTTCAAAGCTAAGGAAAGTTTGTCTCAATACTCTATTGAATTTTCACAATAAAATTTGATTGATCCAAACTTGAGAACTAATAACTGATTCTAAACTAAATGTTCAAAAACGTATATATAGTCGCCAAAAATATGTTGTGAAGGACCATTCGACGCAGTAAGTCGGGATCGTTGATCAACTCGGCGATTCACCTTTTGGTCAGTTCTATCACATTTTTGCTTTGGCCTTCAGCATCCTCAAGTTTTGTAACTTTGGGCAATCCAACACTGCATCGCGAAACCACTAAGGTACACGCCGACTGCTCCTTTCTATCTCTTACTTTATTTTCTCCTTCAGGGCTTGGCGCACTATAACTTTAGGCAAGATAATAGCCATTCGTCCATTAGCCAATGGGTTAGGTGATCAACATGCCATCTTTACTTCGTTCCTTCAGTTGCCTTGTTCATTTTTGTCCATTAGTGTCCATGCTTTGTTCCTCAATCCAAATACCTAGAAATCAAGGATTTTACAACACTTATTAGAACAAAATAAGAATTTGAGGACACTAAATCTATCCAAATAAAGCCCTAAATGAGTCCAAATCCTGTACTCATCAGATGGCCATGAGGGCCGAACAAAGGCCGACCTCCCTTCCATTCCCGGTGCTGATCACAGAGTTGTGCCGGCGTGCTGGAGTCCCCTGAGATGTAACTAGAGATATTGAGGTTACCCCTTCATCCTCCACTGACATCTGGTTTATTGAGGCCGAGTAAACTCGGGAGGAGGCCAACAGGAGGAGAGCAGCTCCGGTGCATACATCTCGAGAGGTGGACTTTGTCTCTATACCTGGAGAGGCATCATTGCCTACTCCGGCCTCCGGGACTTCAGGTACATCAACTCTTAACTAGGCTCCTGGTGCTTCTACCTCTTCCCAGGCTTTCAAGTTTACTCAGGCTATGATCCTAAAGATGGGGCAGCTGGCTTATTCGGCTAATGTGAGGGCCACCCAACTAGAGGCATCTATCCCATGGATGATTGAGAGTGGCATCTTTGTTGCACTGACCCTCCTCCGGACTTCTATTAAAGATTTGACGGCGAGCGTCGCTGCTTGTTAGAGTAGACAGGGGGAGTCTTCTGAGGTTACAGCTATGAAAGCCAAAGTGGCAGATCGGAGAAAGGATGTAGACTATCTCAAGTCTACAGACTTCACTTTACTATTTGAGGCAGCGGATGATGTAGATGCCCTAGAAACATCTGAGGATATTTGAGCTTATGACTCCTGATTTGGAATGTAAATGACTTTTGACCCTCTTTGAAAATTTTGTGCCACCTCAAGTTTATGTTTGAATTTGGCTGTTTTCTTGGAAATTTGAGTATTAGTCTTGATCAATACCGATGACTTGAATAGTGCTCATAATCGAACAAAAATTAATGTGCGGCTATGATGAGGCCAAATCAAGTTGCATAGGTAATATGTAAAGTTTTTGCATCTCGTTGTGACTAACCGGTTATCAAATTGAGTCTCTTGTGATGAGCATTGCACACTAGCGAAAGTGTGGAGTCTTGTTTTACATTGGTGTAAATGCCTTGTGTAATGAGCTTACCGTGAACCATGTGTGATGACACCAAGAATTTGCCCCGTTGGTCCGGTTGACTAAGTCATGCAATCTCTTGAAATAATCTTAGGAAACTTTGAAGAGTGAAACAATTTGACATTATACCTCTTTTGTGGCTATCCTTGTGGGTGTGTGATCTTTGCTGGAACACCCTTTGAGCCTTACCCTTTTTCTTGGAAAAAACTTGATGCAAATTGTGACCTTTCTTTATCCATTACTCATAATCCTCATGATTTGTGGTTAGTCTGAATAGCCAACTTAGGCAAGAAGCCTAAGTTGGGGGAGTGGTAAAAAGACAAGGTAAATCAAGAAGTGCAAAGAAATTCCTCTTTGAGCTATGATTTTGAGAAAGATGGAACCCCTCCATAAAAAACAAGAGAGAAAAATAAAAGAAGAATTAAAAAAAAATAAAAAAATGAAGAAGTTTGAAATAAATTTATGAAAGTTTAAAGGAAATAGGGTGTCCGGTATTCAATGGAAAGTGAATAATGGGGTGAATTTTGAGCATGAATGAGAATGATGAAGATAAGGGAAAAAGGTGTTGTTCATACCACATTTCATGAGGATAACATCCATTAAGGCTAAATGACCATACCTTTACACTTAGCCCTGTTACAAGCCTTGAAAAGACCTTTTTGATCTTGACTAAGCTGAAACAAGTGTTGATTGGAAAATAAGGGAAAACATATGGGTGAAATCATGCATTGTGTTAATCTTTGTGAGTGTGAGTGTTGCATGTGATTCAAAAGCTTTAAATTGTTGAACCATTGTGTGTGAATATGAATCATTCTTTGTGTGAGGGCATTTGAGTACCTTGTTGAGCTTGAACTCGCATTTAAAAGTATTGTAAACTTGAGAATCTTTGATACTGGTAAGTCACAACTTGAATCTTTGACTATACAATTGATCCTTGTTGAGTCTTTTTGTGTGCATTGCTGATTGAGTCTTGTGTAGCACTGTTTGAGACATCTTTTTCTGAATTGCTAAACTTGAGTTTTACTTGAGGACAAGCAAAAGTTTAAGTTGGGGGTGTTGATGAGTCCAGGATTTGGACTCATTTAGGTCTTTATTTGGATAGATTTATGTCCTCAAATGCTTATTTTGTGCCAATAATTGATGTAAAATCCTTGATTTTAATGTATTTAGATTGAGGAGAAAAGCATGGACAGTAATTTGCAAAAAGGAACAAAGCGAACTGAAAGAAGGAAGAAATGAAGGACTGGTGATCACCAAGTCCCTTTGGCGAGTCGCCTAATGGCCTCTTAACCGTCTAAAGTTCCAGTGCATCAAGCCCTGGAAGAGAAAATCAATTGAACGATAGAAAGGAGCAGTCGGCGTGTCGCTGAGTGGTTCCGCGATACAGTGTTGGATCTCCCAAAGTTATAGAACTTGAGGATGCTAAAGGACAAAGTAAAAAGGTGATGGAACTGACTAAAGGGCGGATCGCCAAGTTGATCGGGGATCCCGACATACAGCGCCGAATGGCCCTTCGCATCATATTTTTGGCGACTATAAATACATTTTCAAACATTATGTTTAGTATCAAAATTTTATTCTGAACATTCATTAGAGTAATTTTTGAGTTTTAAACTCTGAGTATTGAGACTAAGTTTTCCGTAGCTTTGAAAAATTGAAGTTTTCTATTTTTGAGAAATTGGAAGTGGGTCTTTGAGATTCTTCAATTTGGACCTTTGTAAAGATGAAATTAATCTTACCCAGTTGATAGAAACACAATTTGGAAATGATTTCAATCTTTTTATAATGTCTAGCTAAAACCCCAATTCTTGGGGTGTGATTATGTGATTATTGGTTGATTTAATTTATGTTTATTGTTAATTGTTAGTTTAAATAATGTTTAGAAGTGATTTCATTCAGTAATTATGGTTTAATTTAAAGGATTGTTGTTGCAAATGCAATTCTACCTTCGTGTTTTTGGCTTGCTCGAGAGAGATGTTTTGAAAACAAGATTATTGAGTTGATGGTCTATGGGTATTGGGTTGTCATGGGTTTAGCTTGAGAGAGTGAATCCTAAACCCTTTTCCACACATTCAGCTCGAGAGATTGAATGGACTAAAGCGAAGGTTGTTCTTATTTGCTTGCTTGTTGGTGTTCGAGAGAAACAAACTTCATTCAGTGTTAATTGTTTGAGAGAAAGTTTCTACCCACTAAAGTCTAGCTTATTCATTGAATTACAACTATTTACTAAAAATTGCAATTACTCATTTGTCTATATTAGCCTATAACCAAATCACATCCCAAGAACCCATCTCATTATTGATAAATTAATGTTATTTGTTGTTGTTGTAGATGATAGTTGAAACCAAACCCCCCACGTTATTTGACATTCGTGTCACCCCTTAATTTGAATTATGTTTTCCTTCGATAATGTTTATTCCTATGATCGACTTGAACATGTTAGTACTTTCGTTGTGTTATTATACTGACTAGCGATCATTGACACTTAGAATTAGATGAAGTTTCCTTGCAACGTTAATCACTGACCACACCATATTCATTCTTCCTTGCATGCAAGAGCTCGCCTGAATGGTTCTTACAACACTTTGGACAAGTCAGGTAGGTCATGTTAGCTAAACTACTCCCTTGAGACTTAGATCTTGATGCCCTACCTTTCTGATCATATCAAAACCTGGGGGATGGAGCACTAGCTAACAAAGGTGTTGGGGCTGAAGATTTATTCTGAAACTGTGGGTGATTTCCACAACCCGATTTCTGCTGAGAGTACTCATAGTTGCCTGCTCTAGCCTTCATGTTGTCCTTAGCTTGTTCACTATGTTTTTTCTCCCTCAACCTGCTGAGCATGAGTCATGAGCCTAGGGATATTCATATCCTCTAACAACATAGCATTTCTGCACTCTTTCTTCACCAAGTCAGATACCATAGGAACTTGGTCATTTGTGCCCTTGGGTCGACAACCATATGTTGAGCATACCTGGAAAGCTGGATGAACTTAAGTCTGTACTCTTGGACAGACATAGAAACTTGTCTCAAATACATGAACTCCTGAGCCCTAGCCCCCCTCAACTCTCTCGGAAATAACTAGTCCAGAAAAGCTCCAGTAAAACACTACCAAGTCGCTGGAGCTGTATTCTCACCCCTATTTTCCTTTTACTTCGTGAACCATATGTAAGCCACATCCTTAAGCTTGTAGGATGCCAACCCTATCCCATCATTCCCAGTTACTTGCATCACTTCAAAGATGTTCTTGACTTCATCAATGAACTTCTGGGGGTGCTCAGTAACATGCGACCATAGAAACTCAGGCGGATTCATCCCAACAAAATCTCGAACCCTAGGTGCCACTAAGTCACTATTAGCATAAGTAGGAATTGAACCTGCTGATTGTTCTAATTGGCCACACTCTGAGCCAAAAGTTGCATAGCATTCCAAAACTCTGCATTGGAGACCTCATGGTCTCGGACTAGATAAATTGTGTTAACATTGAGGGCATTGGCATTCCTTGCGTAAGCTCTACGATAAGGCATGATCCGAAATGCATAGCGACAAATTAGAAACGAGAAGTTTGATCATACCTCATGCACGATAAAAGTGGCAAAGAAAGTGAAGTTTTAATTTAAACAGTTCATAGCTTCCCTCTTATTAGATGTGGTGCACTTCACACCCATGAAAAGGACTCTACTTATTGTGGATTTTTAGACATAGTAGGATTCTTAAACCTAATGCTCTGATACTAAGTTTGTCACGCTTCGAGGCTACCTCTTGACATAAACACGGGACATAGGACGAATTTCATAGAGAAATCTTTTGATTTTGGGGCGGAAATTTAAGAAAACCAGCTGCGTTGTTGGAAGGGTTTGGGTCGCCTCTTTCCTCTTCTTTTTGTTCTATGTTCGAAGAATTTTGGAGAATAATCGCTTAGGGTAAGTTCCGATTAAGTTACTAGGCTTAAACTATCTAAAAATACATAGGTTAGTTATTAAACGACATACTTTAGGTGTCCAACGCATAGGGGAAAATACTAAAACGACCCTAACTTAAAATCTGACGGGCTTGACTGATGGATCGTAGGTCAACCGACAGCCCATCCTGTCAGCCATCGATTGTCGTCAGAAAGATGAAAGTTAGGGGTCTGAACTATGGACCTGGACCACGGACTGTTGTCCTACCTTCGATCTGTAGGTTCTGGCGTGGTTCTTGACTTTTTCTAAAAAATCTTGGTGGTAGACCGACGGACCACACCTACAGTCTGTGGTCCCACCCACAGGCCGTGGATGACCTCTGTCGGTGGCCCCTGTAGGTTATGCAAAGTCTGCATTTTCTCCTTTTTGAATCTTGGGTGTTACAAACCAATTCCAACTCATTTGGCAAATCCAATTCATAAGCAACTTTACCAACACGTCTCAAAATCTTATATGTGCCTACATAACGAGGACTAAGCTTTCCTTTCTTACCAAAACTCATTACACCCTTTATGGGTAAAATTTTCAAGTAGACCCAATCATGAACATCAAACACAAGATCACTTATTCTTAAATAGACATAGGACTTTTCCAACTATGAGTTGTTTTCAACCTTTCTTTAATAAGTCGTACCTTCTCTATGGCCTTATGTACCAACTCGTGACCTAATTGGAAAACTTCATCCACCTCAATCCAACCTATTGGAGATCCATACCTCCTACCATAAAATACCTCAAATTGACCCATATTAATACTCGAGTGATAGTTATTGTTATAAGCGAACTCAATCAATGGCAAATGGTCATTGCAATTACCCGTAAAATCAATCACACAAGATCTCAACATATCTTCCAAAGTATGAATAGTAGGCTACGCTTGCACATCGGTATAGGGGTGAAAAGTCATACTAAGTTCAACACGAGTACCATGACCCTTTTGGAAAGGTTTCCAAATCTGAGAAGTAAATTGGGTACCACGATCTGAAATAATGGACAATGGCACTCCATGCGACTTACCATTTCCCTCAAGTACAACTTAGCATAGTACTACGCCGTAAAGGAAACCTTGACGGGAATAAAATGAGCATATTTCGTCATTCGATCTACTATAAACCAAATCTAGTCATTTTGTCGCAGGATGCCAGGTAAACCAACAATAAAGTCCATGTTCACATCTTCCCACTTCCAAGTAGGAATGCTAATGTCTTGGGATAAACCTCCCAGTTTCTGATGCTCAACTTTCACTTGTTGACAATTATGACACTTAGCCACAAATTCTGCAATATCCTTCTTCATCCCATTCCACCAATAGACCTCCCGTCAATCACGGTACATCTTGGTGGCTCCCATGTGAATGAAATACCGCAAAGTATGAGCTTATAATAAGATATGTTCCCTCAAGTTATAAAAAATAGGAACACACAAATGACCTTGATATCAAAGTACACTATCTCCCCCTGGGAGAATGCCTCAACGGATTTCTTAAACACTGCTTCTTTTAAGTCGACCAAAAATGGATCAAGACCTTGCTTGGCTTTCACATCTGCCACTAAAGAGGATTTTGAACCCTTTTGGACCATAACACCACCCTTGGTAAAGTCCACTAACCAAAAACCCAATCGGGCTAATCTATGAACATCTTGAACCAAGTCTTTTTTTTCTTCTTCAATATGAACAGCACTTCCCATAGATAACCGACTAAGAGCGTCCTCTATCACATCATGCCTTTACGGGGTGATAGATAACACTCATGTCATAATCTTTCAATAGCTCAAGCCACCTTCTTCTGCGAAGATTTAGATCTTTCTGATTAAACACATATTGCAAACTCTTGTGGTCGGTAAACACATCTACATGCACACTATACAAATAATGCCTCCAAATCTTGAAGGCAAAAACAATCGCCACTAGTTCAAGGTCATGGGTAGGATAATTCTTCTCATGAATTTTAAGTTGCCTTGAGTCATATGCAATGACTTTCCCACTATGCATAAGCACACACCCTAACCCGATTCTCAAGGCATCACAATAAACCACAAAACTATCTTTCCCTTTTGGTAAAGTCAACACCGGAGCAAAAGTAAGTCTATCCTTCATTTCTTGAAAACTTTTCTCACAAGCTTCAGACCATATGAACTTAGCCTTCTTTTGAGTCAAAGCCTTGAAAGGAGAGGCAATTGAATAAAACTCCTCAATAAACCTCCTGTAATAACCAGCTAAACCCAAGAAACTTCTAATATCTGAAGGTGATAGAGGTCTAGGCCAACTCTTGACCACATCTATCGTCTTAAGATCTACCTCAATACACTTACTTGAAACAATATGACTAAGGAAAGCTACAGATCTTAGCCAAAACTCACATTTCCTAAACTTTACCAAGAGTTGTTTGTCCTTAATAATTCGCAACAGGATCCTCAAATGATCAATATATCATCAATGAATAGAATCACAAATATGTCAAGATATTGTCTAAACACCCTATTCATCAAATCCATAAATTCCACCGGAGCATTAGTCAACCCAAATGACATTACCAAAAACTCATAATGACCTTACCGAGTTCGAAATGCCATCTTCGAATATATCTTCCTTCACCATCAATTGGTGGTAACCCGATCGGAGGTCAATATTAGAGAAATAACTTGCTCTTTGACGTTGGTCAAATAAATCATCTATCATTGGAAGAGGATACTTATTCTTAATGGTAAGCTTGTTCAACTGATGATAGTCAATACACATACGAAGAGAACCATATTTTTTCTAACAAACAAAACTGGAGCACCCCATGGAGAGATACTCGGTCGAATTAAACCATTATCCAACAAATCTTTCAATTGTTATTTCAACTCTTTAAGTTCTGACGAAGCCATACAGTAATGAGGAATTGAGATAGGTTACGTATCAGGGAGAAGGTGAATACCAAAGTGTATTTCCCTTTCGAGAAGAATACCGGATAAATCATCTAGGGAACACTTCCAGAAACTCATTAACAATGGGACCGACCCAAGAGTAGGGGTTTCGGAATCCACATCCCTCACCCTAACGAGATGGTAAATTCAACCCATAGAAATCATCTTTCTAGTTTTAAGGCAAGACACAAATTGACCCTTAGGCATAGAATGTCCCACTTCCACTCTAGGACATGCTTATTTGGGAAGTGAAACTTTACTACACGAGTCCTACAATTAATGGAAGCATAACATGAGTGCAACCAATCCATCCCAAGTATAACATAAATATCTAACATATCAAGCTCTACCAAGTCAACAAGAGTAACTCTATGGGAAAAGGAAATGGGACATTTTCTATAGACCCTCTTAGCCACAATAGAATCACAAACATGACTAGAGACATAAACAAAATCTAACAACACATCAATAGAACATGAAACCTCATAGCCACATATGGTGTCACACAAGACTTGGTAGCACCGGGATCAGGTAAAGCATAAACATCAAGTTGAAAAACATTCAACATACCAGTAACCAAATCGAGAGAACCCTCTTGTTCCCCACGAGTCTAAAGTGCATAGAGCATTAGAAACCAAACCACTAGGAAGAGCTTGATTTCCCTCTCTTCAATTAGCCATGAGCATTAGGCAATTCCTCATCTTATGACTAGTCTAACCATAACTTAAGACACCATCTGTGTCGGCTAGGCACTTACCCTCTTGCTTCATTCTACACCTGGCAATGAAGATCCACTATCATCCCTCCCTTGAGGCCTAGGGTCAAACATCCTTCTTTGTTGAACTTAGGAGGAGAAGTTGTCACAACCCGAGAGCACCCCCCTAGTCGTAACATGGCGTACTCGATCCCGAAGGGGTCTCATACAAGCCCTTTGCATCATAACATAGGTAATAGAATTGAAAATACAGAACAATTTAAAACTTTTACAATCGAATTCATATTTCATAAAAGCAAGAAGCAGAAGTCTTTCTATAATCTTTCTCTCAAACCATCTAATACAACTTTAGAATAAACTCTTTGGACATAGCCCATACAATAGTCTCAACATAAAGAAATGACATAAAGGTAAAGTGGATGTTGTCCTCGAAGCTATGAGGACTCACCAAGATCTTCAGCTCTTCTAATCCTTGAAACCTAGCCTCCAAAGCAACTCAAGCCTCCAACCCTACATTTGGTTAGAATGTAGGCAATATGCGTTAGTACAAAATGTACCAAGTATGAAATCTAGTACAACATCGTAACAGCATCTCAAATGGTTAGTCAACATAAGACATAAGCATAAGAGGTATAAACATAGTCATGGCATAATCATTATAGTCATAGCATGGTCTCCAACATAAGGATCATATAAACATAAGTCAACATAAGACATAGTTAATGAGCATAGGAGATAAGTCAGAATCGTATCAACATAATTGACCCGTGGCCATCCATATCATAATAGCACCATTCTCAAGTAACTTCAAAAGCATACAAGTGCAAAGCAAGAATAGCAACCAATAATACCACACAAGCAAGTATCCCTTTTTAGTCATCTTAATCGTAGACTACATGCATGGTTAAGTCATAAGTTTTTCTAACATAAGGGCACCGTACTTTTAAGGAACCTCAAGACACACTTGTGCAATGCATGCAAGGGATCCCATACTACCCTTCACACTAAGCATACCCTTGAAATCATCTTAGTCATAGTTACCCTCCTTTTGGTCTTACTAAAAACTTACTTCATATAACGTCCCGAGAACACCCCCTAGTCATAACACGGCGTACTCGACCTCTCGGAGGCCTTATACAAGCCCTTAGCATATCATGAAAATTAAAGCATATGAAAATAGCGAAAAATTTAAATTTTTTCTTTACAATTGAAGTCTTCATAAAATAAGAGAGAGTCTATGACACTATGTCTCAAACCATCTATAACATTTAGAATAACAACTCTTTCATAACAACTTAGGGACACGACCCTTACATAATAATTACTAGGGGTACGGCCCTTACACAAGTCTAAAGACATAAAACATAAAGACATAATGACATAACTGTACGAGGTAGGTTCATCCTCGAAACTATGAGGACTCCCCAAGTCTTCATTCCCAAGCTCCTTAGAAACCTAACTTCCAAGCATAAGACATCACATCACCAAACCCTACACTTTGTAAAAATGGATAAGAAATATGGGTTAGTACAACACACGTACTAAGTATGGAAGCCATGCATATAAACCATTGAAACATGCTTAAAAAGGACATTTAGTTGAAACCATGCTTTATGCACATTTTGAACATCATCTTGAAAGAGTTGGAGAATCACAAGTCACAAGCAATACACATATAGTTCATCAAAGCACAAAGGATAATAACATCACCATAAGCATAGTCTCTAAACATAATCTTAATACAATATTACTCATTACAACACATACTACTCATACATATTCAATCATTAAGATCATTACATAATAATATAATAACAACATAAGTAACCCTAGGTTCTACTTGTGTAATGCATAGGTAGGGTCCATAGTCCTACCTACACTAAGTATTACCTTTGAATCACCATGCTCATACTTATCATACATT
>JAJOOD010072345.1:0-21328 GCA_029582525.1 Solanum tacnaense
TTTTCCATTTCTTCTTAGATTTTCAAGCATTACAACAACCATAGTAAAATGTGGGGTAACCAAATTATCAAGTTCATCAAAGCTATGGTTCTAACTCTTATATTTATTTGAAATTTGTCAACTTATTACTTGTAGAACTATGTTAACAATTCATATAATGATTGCTCGAGTAAAATAATATTTTTCAACGTTGAATTAATAAAATCTTATTTAAAACTAATAATTGAAAAAGAAATCGAATAAATCATTTATATATAAAAGAAATATTAGGTAATACTTTGCATTTAAAAATGTAAGAAAAATAAATTTTAAATAAATGCATGTGAAGTTTATTTAGATTTTAGGCCTCTAATTAAGATTTCGCTTTAGGCCTCCGATTACGTTGAGCCGCCCCTGGAATTAAGACAGACTAAAACGAATGTATTAGCCAAGTGGAATGTTTAATTCTAATATATTAGCTAAAAATTGAAGGTTGTTACGTGTCTTGTCCTTCTCACAATTCCAACCACTTCATTATTCTAATGTCTTATACATAACTCTATAAAATACTATAGTACTGTTAAATTTGTAACTTTCATAAAGATGTAATCATTTATTCGTCTTTCTTCTCCTAGCCCTCTAGTATTATGTCCACCAGCAACGATGACATTGTGACACACGCATTTATTTGTTATTCACTTTGAGTCCAATATATTTCTCTGTCCTATACAAATTATAAATAACAAGGATATAGTTTTATTTATTTTGTTTCTTAAGAAATTTTCTTGAAATTTGTTTATACTTTAAAAATAATTAAATGTAAAAGTAAAATGAGAAATTTTTTATCAATTTTATCTTAAATTTGTAATTTGACAATTATATATCTGGAATAATTATTTTTAGTAATATGTGTTGGATAAATGGACAATTAATATGAAACGGACGGATTGAAAACATGTATTCATAAATCAACTGAATTTTTTGTCATTTAAGTCAACATGCAATAGGATATTTTCTTAAAAGTAGAAAAGTCCTCTTTAAATTTTAAGACAACAGATCACATGAAAACACCCAGCTTAAAATTTGGTGGATTATCACTCACTGGAAAGTTTTAAAATTGGGTCAGGCCGAAGTTGGTCTTTTTTAAATTGAGTATATATTTTATTAGATTTTTTCTTAAAATGTTAAAATATAGGGTGAAAAACTATCATATACATCGGAAGGTTGGATATTTTTAAATAATTTGATTTTTCTTTTTACTATATATAATGAAAGATTTGTACATCTTCTGTAATATATGTGTGTGTGTGTGACAGAGATTATGATAATTAAAAAAATCATAATCATGTGACCGTTTACGAAATTTAGGCATGAATACACCAACCTTAACTCCTGTGAATATAATATTTCCTAAAATCACTACCCATGAGAAAACACGAGGAGCCCTCTAAAGTCTAAACAGTTAACTTACATAACTGGCGCAAAATTCTTAAATTTTCACCTAATTAACTACATTCAACTAAACATATCATATTCGATCAAGTAAAAACAAAGCCTTTTTTGAAATATTTTTACTAAAACACTATGGTCGTTGAAATGAATAACATGTTTCTCGATAATCCTATACATATATAAATTGAAACCAAATGTTTTTTTTTCCAATAGAGACCTAATTCATAATTTGTATAGAGGTGATTTTTTATCTCAAAGTGAATTGGATTTACTGATTATTATCTCAAGACTGAAATATAAATATACTAAAGTTATGCATTCTGAGGTTCCCGTTTTCAATCACAACACGTCAAAATTAAAGAAAAATTTCACATGTTGTAAATTAATCTCGAGTGTAAACAATTAATTAATACTTTTGGTAAAATACAATTAATAACAAAAATGTATGAACTTATAGTAACTATATATATATGTTGTACACAGAAATGTATTTATAAAACGCTAACCAATTAGAGAGAAGGATAAATAAAAGAAGAATATCGATAGTGATGTCGCAAAAATGAAATAACATATATATGAAGATAATATATTAAAAATAACTTTGAATCTCATAAATTTAAATATGCAGAGTTATTATTTAAATTATAAAATGAGAATGTTGGAAATTGAAACTCACTAATATAATTACGGATCCGGCTCCTCTCTATTTCTCTTCTTTCTATTTTCCCCAAGTTCTAGCTTGGATTGGAGACACATGTCATAGTTTAGAATTGATGGTTGAGATCTAATTAATTAAAGCAAAGTTCTAACCATAATTATTTAATTTCATATATTTGCTTCTTAAATATTTTTGCAATCCAACAATTCTAGATTTACATTATATTTTTCCTAAATATAATTAAAAGAATTTCTTTTCTTAATTATTTGAATAATTTTTGCTGATATTTTACTTTTTTTCCCCTAACGTTTCCATTTCTCAAATAATATTTGCCAAATAAAAAAATTAAAAATTGTGACCTGACATTTTTTTTTTTCTTTTAAGAGTAAAATAAATTTTGTCACTCAACTTTAAATTCTTTCTTTTTCCCTAAATAGAGTCCATATTGCTCTATAGACACTGTAGTTCTTAATATTCTGTTAAAATATTAAAAACTTTTAACTGGATTTTAAATTTTTTCAAAAAAAGTAAAAATATTTAATAAAAGTTTTAAATATATTTATGGAAAATATAATGGGTTGAAAAAATATTTAAGAAGCAAATATATGGAATTAAATAACTGTGGTTAAGACTTTGTTTTAATCAATTAGATCTCAACCATTAATTCTAAACTATGACATGTGTCTCCAATCCAAGCTAGAACTTGGGAAAAATGGAGAGAAGAGAAATGGAGAGGTGCCGGATCCTATAATTACCAAGCTAGTTGTACTAAGAGGCAGATCGAGGATTCGGAGGCTAGGGGTGTCATATCATCTAAATGGTAAACGGGTCGGTTCCTTCATTTTAGGTTATGATTCGGGTTATTTAGTTTTTTCGATCTCTATAAATCCATTGATCAAATATACATATTTAGTAATGTTTTTTTTTCTTTTCAATATTCTAATATTAAAGATATATACTTAAATAGTTTGTTTTTTTTATATTTTTTAGGAATAAGAGACCTTTTTCTCTATAACTTTGAGAAAACAAGAGATTTTTCACCTTAAAAATTCAAATTTGTATACATCATCTAATATCATATAGTTGAGAAAAAAATTAAAAATTATAGCTTCAATCCCATTATCTTCACTTAGTGTGATGTTAAAGATTGAAAGAACCTTTAAATTCAAAAGCTTTAACATGATTATATCCATCATTTTAAAAGCTTTTTTAAAAAAATACTATTTAAATATATTTTTATTAATATTTCATGTGACGTTCAAAATTTAATAGTAATCTGAAATTAATATAGAATATCACACAACATTCGTATCAATTAAAGATAAGTAAATAAGTAAAGAGTAGCAAATAAAGGAACTAACTGAGGGGGGCGAGAAACTGAAGCAACGACAAAAAAAAAGAGAGGAAAAAAAGAGGAAGAGCTAAAAGCCGATTCGAACATACGCCCTTTGCGCACCATTCAACGTATTGGTCACTGGGTGGCAGATCTACTATATATTCAACTTTTCATACTTATACACATATATATATATAAAGTTTAAACTGAGGCCACTGGGTGCCGCGGCACCCCACCCATAAGGCTAGATCCATCCCTGGTTGTACCGTTTCTTTTAACAAGCTAAAAATAAAAATAAAATCTATTAATTACAATTTTGTTTTGTTTTTTTTTAATCAAAATCCATTCATGGCCGCAGACTTCAGACTCCAGTGATGATAGACACAACAATTGACACCCTTTCATGAAAATTTTGCGTCTGCCACGGGATAGAAGTTAAAAAGGGATATAACCAAATGGAGGGGGACATATATATAAGCCTAACCTCCTTTAAAATGTTAGGGCAATTAATTAGATGACTCGCCCTATAATGTTTCATGATCAAAAGATGTTAGTACAAGAAGAAGCATATAGAAAAAGTGTTCCAAGAACATATTAATTACAATTAACATGGGTTTAAAACAGTTTAACTGCCCAGCCATTTGCTGGTTTAAAGTTGTTGTCATTTGAATTGATGTTTTACCTCACTTTTCTCTTCTATCTGTTTTGACTCTCTCATGAGTACTGTATCCCATCATCAACAATCCTTTTTTTCCTACCACCATGTTCAACTTGTTTTGTTCCTTTTTCCCAAGTCCCAAGTATTTATTTATTATATATATATATTACCTTCCAGAGAGCTCATTTTTAAAGGAGCCAATTAAAATTAATCCATGACAATGTGACTCACTCAACCCTTTTTTTTTTTGGTAAATACTCAACCCATTTAAGTGTGCGTGGATGGGGCCTATTTAACTACTTAACTCATACTAATTAACCTGCTCAATTCAACTCATTTTAATATTTAACTGATACGTAGCTTAATTGATCCATGAAATTTTTTGTTGAAATATGTTGTTTTTTTTTAAATAATTATTTTGTTTGATATGTCCCCTCGTATGACGTTTTGATTTTCTTAATTTGAGGAAGAAAAATTGAAAAGAGTGTCATACATAAAGATTAGAGAAAGGTGAAGAATATTTTTTGGAGAGAGAGAGAGTGTGATGATTAGAGTAGAGAGCTAGTGTTTGTGTTGAACCATGATGATTTGTAAGTGGATGGATGATGAATAAGCTGAGGTAACACAACATGTACAATATATACTAATAGTATATAAATAATTCCGTTATGATCAAGTAGTGAGTCTTAGTCCTAATTATGATGTTCATATATTATTCCTCAATTCCTTTCTTTAATGATGAGGCCCGGCCTTAATAAATTGACGACGCAACTACTTACCTCTTAATCTCATGAATTCACTATTAAATAATAACTACTTAGTGGCCGGTAGTTGTAGTTGGTTAGTTGGAGTTGGACTTATAAAATTCTATATATGCATTACACTATTCACCCATGCTATACTTACTAATTTTTAACTTACAACTTGATGACGTCCCTAATTCGTAAACCAAAATTTTCTCCTTTATATAATTACGATGTGATAACATTATTCATGTACACAAAAGAAAAAGAAAAAAAGTACTCCCATGAGGAAATTAACTTAGTAATGTTTTTTAATTTGCTTGACAAGCAACATATATAATATATTAGAGTAGTATTTTAATATCAATAATTGCCAAGGAACTTCTATTTTGACAACTTATTATGTTCAGATAGATGAGTTACAACACCAATTTAATGTTACGTTTGTCCTACACTTGTTACTTCTATTTCACGTTATAGCTTTACGTACACTTTTCTTTCTAGTGTCCGTTTATCCCCCTTTCTAATTTTCTTTCTTCTTCTGTGAATTATATAGCCAAAGAAGCATTGGTTTGTGTAATTTTAACCTCAATCAGATATCAACTGACATTTTCCTACTTTATGTTATTTTACTACATCTAACATCAGTAATGATCGATATTTATTCCAAAGAAAGAATAATTAGTAAAAAGAACATGTAATAAAATGTACGTATGTGTACCAAATCACCTTTTATTATTACTGTTTCATTATCAGACTGCTTTAATTTCTATGTTAATTTGCATCTTAGTATATATTTAAATTAAAAAGGTGCTTTAGAGAGAAAAGTTTGCAATTATTAGTGAATGAACATGATAATTGTGATTTTACATCTCTAGGGACCAATTGCTGAAATGAGAGAAGATGCTCTTTCAAAGTTAGATTGTTGCTTTGTTAAAGAAAGGTATCCATCTTATCTTAATTAATTAAACGTTTACCTCTTCACAGAAAATACTAAAAGTGATTTCAACAGTAAAGTTTCGTTAGAAACCCCACATTGGAGTCCACTATATAATATTGGCCCAATATGAATGAAGTTCGCCAAAAACTTGTGGGCCTGCTGTCTTTATATTAGGTTATGGGCTATAGCAAATAAAAAATGGGCCCATGGACATCCAAATGAGAAGAGAGTCAAAAACAGGCTGTCATTTCCCATTTCATCCCTTCACGTCTTAATTTTAATGATCATCAAATCTCTTGCTAGGTATGTCTAAATTTTCAATTGGAGAATTATTAACTACGTCCTTTTCTCAAAACAATTATATTATGTCTACATAAGCACATCACAACTAATTTAATATTGAAAAGATTTTGTAGTTGTAGGGCCGCCAAACCTCCTTAGTCAACAAATTATATTGTATAATATAAGATCAATTCTTGTTGAAAATCCTAAAAACCTTCCATATGTATGTATAATTAGATTATTTTAGATTCTTGTTGCATCAATTTAGTGCAACTCTCTTTTTCTTTTTTTAATACATAACATATTTTCTCATAATTTGGGTGCGCGCGGAAATGCGTACTTTCCGTCATTTGCCACTTTAACTTTAACAAATTACAGTGTTAGAAAAAGAAGAGATTGTCCGGTCCCATTTTCATTTCCCTTTGTCTAAACTCTAACTAAAGAGAAAAAGTGAAAGGCAAATAATCTAATAGGGATTTGACTGAAAACATGGAGATAATGCACTATGGGATTGGGCTCCCATGCCATTAATTAATCTCTAAGCATAACGCATGCACTTACTATTCATACACAAACACATTTGTTTCTTCTTTATCTGGGATCAAGAAAAGCGAGTTCCACCGACGACATATGCAAGACCATCCATCTATATATATATATATTCTATTATCAATTCATTATAAGAAGTTAAGAAATGGGGAATTGCTTGTTTGGAGGAAATGAAGAGATGATGGTGAAAGTAATAACATCCACGGGTGGAATCATGGAATTCGTTGCTCCCGTTACAGTGGAATTCATTGCAGAAGAATTTCCGGGGCATGGAATATTTAGAAGCCATGATCTTTTCTGGAAGCCACTGCCAGCAGCACAAGTACTATTAGCAGGAGACTCATATTATCTACTGCCGCTCAACAAACAAGAGAGCAGTAATATTAATATAGAAATAGGACATGTAAGATCAAACAGCGTTCCTCAAATTCAAAATCTAGTGGTTGCACCCTACAGAATGTCTTTCGATAGCCAAGGAAGGTCAGAAGCATTGTATCGCTACAACAACAGTAATAGCAAGAAGAAGAAGAGGAGCCGTTTTTGGAAAGTGAAATTGGTCATAACTCCCAAACAACTATTGGAGATTTTGTCACAAGAGACTACAACACAAGAGTTCATTGAGAATGTCACAACTGTTGCTAAATGCGGCAAAACTGGATTTTCCGATTCCTGGAGTCTTTCTAGTAGTAGTAGTAGTAGAAACACCACTTCTCATGCTTTATTTTCCTTAGAGTAAGAGCTAGAATTCATCTTTTAATTTGTACCTAATATTTGTGTTCTACTCTCTTCTCTCTCTGTAACATCAATCAATATGCATATATTATATATCAACCCATGTTATGTTTCATCATTAGTAACTTATTCAATATTTTCAGGGAGCTTTTGTTTTAGTTTTTAATTGTTCCTTCCGATAAAAAAAAATTCAACTTTAAGTCGATCAGTTTAGTGCTCATCACAATTGATGATTTAATTGGGAGGTATAGTCAAAATTTATATACCATTGGCTTGGGCATCATAGCACTTGTTCTTCCATCAGACCCCATCCTTAACATCTATAGGTAGATTGTTGCGACAATCCAAAGTTTCAAAATTATAGCACATAATAGAGATTATTCGATATATATGCATGCTTTTTGAGGTCTCTATTTATTTCTAATTAAAAAAATCTGGACTTTATATTTGTTGGGTATGTAGCAAGAGTTAATGGGAAATAGAGAAAAGATGAAAAGAGAGGAACTTGGAAAGTTGGGAACTTGAAAAGTCCTCTTATTGCTTTAGTGAAAAGACATTTCTCCCTCATCGGTGGTGAAAAGAAAAATAGAAGAGTTTAAATATAGAAACACTCTTATTAATTGTTAAAAGGGTTGGAAAGAGGACCCCCTCGCGCCATCGTCGTCACTCGGCTTCGACTTCGGAAAATGAACGATCGAGAGATTAAAGTTTGTTTTAATTATTTATTTAATTAATAATTAAATGGCCAAAACGTTTCAATTAATTAGTTAATTAATCGAAACATTTCGATTATTCAGTTAATTGACCGACCCGACTCGGATCCACGTGCGACCCGTTTTATTTAAAAAATTTCCTGTTTTATTTGAATTTCCCGCCGTTGAAAGTGACTGTTCTAAAAGGTTGCAACTTTTGCAACCTTTCGGAACCAGTTCCTCTTGCCTATAAATACATTGATTCTTCAAAAAATTTCCTTATGAATTTTTCTGATTTCTTCTGCACAAAGTTTCTTCGTGTACTTTACTGTTGTTGAATAGGGGTGTTCACGGTTTGGTTTGGGTCGGTTATTGGTCAAAACCAAAACCAAACCAACTTAATCGGTTTTAAAATTATCAAAACCAAACCAAACCAAATATAATATATATTTATCGATTTGGTTGTTTTCGGTTTTTGTTTGGTTTGGTTCGGTTATTCGGTTATTAACCATACATAAAAATAAAAGAAACAATTCATTCAAAACGTGAAAAAGTGACAACAATCCATTCAAACAAAAAAATAGTTAGAATGACTGACATTATAGAACTTTCAATCATTGAATTTACTGAATAAAACTTCAAAATTCACTATTTTGGCATAGAAGAAAGAGGCAATGACATTTTCAGTCCCACAAAGATTTCCATACACTCATATATATGAAACCAATAAGAAAAATGTTCTCACCTTGGACATTTTTTCTTTCATAAGTAAATTATAAATAAATTTTGATGAAACATATATAAAATCTTTAAAATTGTTTATGAATATAATATATTATGTATGTGTAATAATAAAATTTATGTATATAACTTGTTGGTTCGGTTCAGTTATTTCTACAATTTTTTTCGAACAAAACCATAACCAAACCAAACACTATCGGTTCTTAACAATCTAAAACCAAACCAAACCAAAACCCAAATTAAATCGGTTTGGTTTGATTTTTCGGTTTGAATCGATTTTTATCCAAACCATGAACACCCCTACTGTTGAATGGTTCACTGACACCAGAGTTTTGGGTATCAATACACTGGTGATTGAGATCATTCTATCCTGGGAGGACATATTCCAAATCAAACCTCGGATACTAGAGGGGAATAATTTCCTTAAGGGGACATTGTGCATTCAGTGGGCTTTATCTTTTCCGTTCTGTCTTTTTCCAGATTTTGGTATGTTTTACAGATTTTAGTTGTTCTGAATTAATTTATGTTCTTCTGTTTTTACTGGTTCATTAAAACTTTAGTTACTTCGTGTTTCTGCAAAGTTTATTGGAATCAGTAATTCTGTCTTAAACACAGATTGACAACAATATTTGTGGATGTACATGAACCCCCACGACTTATATTTAATAATAAAATTCTGAGACTTGTATATATTGGAACGTCATAGCTACTATAGTGCATAAAAAAGGTTAAGAAAACGCTAGTTGTAGGATATGAGACGGACTTTTTACAAGCATATTGGTGAACGACAACAAAACTGATAAAATTTTGCTTCTTTTTTTAAAAGAAAAAATTCCATATACAGGAAGGCTAAGTTAGTAGTTGGTCCGAACAAAATTGAATGTTAAATAAAAGAGTTAAAATTGAGCTATAACTTGGATCTAAAAGAAAAGAATATGTAAACAATTTTTTAAGAGAAAGCAAGACTTGGTCCTTGGCACTTGGCTGTTTCAAGTTTACTTTGTCAATTTGCAGGTTTCATCATCTTTAGCAAGTTCCACCGCCCATCATGTCACTACCCCCAAATCAACACATTCCCTCATTCCATTTACTCTATAATTAATCTTTTCTGCAACGCAACTTGTGTTTAAAATCACTATCGGATGATGTCCACTTAAACTTAGCTCTATTAGAGATAGGATGGTGTATTACTAGGTCTAATCTTTTAATTTTGGTGAAGTAAACATTATTTCCATTAGACTTTTGAAGCTCCCTAAAATCCAAATTAGAAGCTGGCTCAAGTCAACCACAAAAGACTAGTGCAATAAAAATAATTTTTATTAGCGATAATAAATATACATATTAATAAAGAATGCTAAAATTTTTATCGACGTTAGATAATAAAACAAACTGGTTATTATATAAATGTGGCTTACCAAAAACTAAACTTTATCTGAAAACATGCATGTGGCTTTGACTAATAATGACAACTATCTACCTTTTTTTGGTAGTTTGTTTGGATTTCTCAACGTAACTTGTGTAGATAGTGAAGAAGGAAAAAGTTAAAAAGAAAAATAGGGTAATTGTATTTCAACCATATGCTACAATTGATAACTATTGGAGTGTTTTATTCTCCCTTCTCTTCTTCAACTTGGAAGAATCCATTAAGTGGAAACCAGAAAAAATAAATATTGACCAAGTTGACTCCATAATAGTAGTATAGTACAGGCAGGGGTGGAGGGTAGGTGTTTAATCGTCAAAACATTAAATTTATAAGTGAAATTATATTATGAAATATTCCAATATTGTTCCAAAGGGTATATTTTAAATTCCACTTATGATATTTTAATAGTATATATATTTTTAATTTGTCTTTGAGGTGGTTTTTTAAAATCGGATATGTCCGCGAAGGGACAGTAGTTGAATGGAGTCAGCGCATGTGTTTTGGGTAATTGCTATTTACCAGTTTCCCCATCCACATTAGTTTTTCTCTAATGAATGAAATCACAAATGAATCAATACAATATTCCACATGCATTAGCTAGCCTTTTGATCCTATCTAGTTGTCTGCAAACATCAAAACTAGGGTCAACCTTTTTTAATCAAAATAATAGTATTTACAAGTTTAGCACATGCATGCATGTTCACATTATACAATCTTCGTTGCTTTATGGTAAGTAAATGTGAACCCTTCTTTCTGCTGATAATTACTGATTCATTTCTCTACCACACCAAAAGCT
Organism: Solanum tacnaense; assembly: GCA_029582525.1. Taxonomy (NCBI): domain Eukaryota; kingdom Viridiplantae; phylum Streptophyta; class Magnoliopsida; order Solanales; family Solanaceae; genus Solanum; species Solanum tacnaense. The sequence continues at coordinate 10,982 of JAJOOD010072345.1, forward strand.
AATAATCCCTTTAACATAAAGAATTTAGTCCACGCTTCTCTATCTCCAACAATTGGTCGATACATGTTTAATTAAACTTCTCATATACTATTATTATTAAAAAAATCATATCATAGCGTAGATTTTATCTTTGAGTAAAAAAGTGATTTAATAATTTATAACTTTCTTTTCTTTTCTAAGTCTAGATCCCATGAAGAAAAAATAAAATTAAATCCACCTCTAACTAATAATTTTATTTGACATATATAATCATTTTTTTAAGGTCATCGCCAATTAATTTTTCTAATGTAAAATTACTTTATAAACTATTTGATTGCGTAATATTTTTTCCTATGTCTGCATAAAATTAATGCCACTTTAAAACATATTAAAATAGAAGAAGGGTAAAAAATGATAAAAAGGAATCACGGGCGGTGGGATTTAATTTAAAAAATACTAGTAATAAATATGGTGAGCAGATGAAGCAACAGCCAGGATCAAGTCAACGTCTGCTTATGGCCTTTATGGATGTAAAAGATAACGACGCACTTAATTAAATAATTCATTATAAATGTGTCACTGCTCATCAAATTTTTAAATGATGATCTTCTATTGATTTTTTTTTTTTTTTTTTAAAAAGTGTGTGGGACTTTTCGATGGTTTTGTTGTTTAACGACTTTGCCTCTTAGCAAACTCTATATATTAGCATCGTTATTAAAATAATAATAATTTGGAGTTTAATTACACTTATTAAGTCTTGTGTTCTTGGGGATTAAGATTTGATAACATTAGAAGAATAACAAAATAAAACTTATTTAGGCTTGTTAACAAACAGTAGATTTCAAATAATTCTTGTTGGTCAGTTAATTTTTTAAATAAGTTAATACCAGATAATTGTTTCATGTCTCAATCTCAAATTAGATACGGTTGTTGTTCAGGGAATTTTCGCAAATACTTACTATAATAAATTTAATTAGTTTACATATTTACGGGTTGTAGCTACAGTTTAAGTTGTCTCATTTGTATAATTCGCCGGTGAGTTTATATAATTTCACGGTATATTTGTATAATTGAGCTATTTTTGTATAAACTCGAAATAACAAATTTATACAAATATATACTAACATTTGAACTTTAAACATTTATACAAATTATATTATGCAAAATTACATTTACAAAAGTTATACAAATTCTAAATTATACGTGCAAATTATACAAACTCAAAACCCAACTCTATTATCACTGAATATTGGTCGCGAATAATAATTATCTAAAACTATAACTATAATGACTAATTAACTAGTATATGTTTGTTAAGCACTTAATTTTCCCATGTTATACGGGATCATTTGTTTCCTTAAAAAGTGTTTTCCCTTTTCTTTTCTTTCTTTTTATTGTTATTGTTTTCCTTCCTTACATTTTTTTTTAATTACAATTTGGGGATCAGAGTGACATATAAATCCCATGACCTGTTGAATTAGGTGTATCACACAGTGTGTTTGAAAGAGGTAATTTGAGATTATCTTCAAACACGTACAATGATATTTTACCGTTCCAGAAACAATAGTAGTAGTATCAGTATGCTTGATGCATTTTTCATTAACTTATTAATTGTCAAGATCTATAGTCTAATGATATTTTGTTCATTTGTTGTTCTATCTGTCGATTACGGTTTTGGTTTGATGAAGTAATCATCTGCAGAAGATTGAACATGTAAATAAAGACATTTGTATATATAATAAATAAATATATTCAATCAAAAATATTATCACTAGAATTATTGAGAGGCTCATATAATACTTCTTCATCGCCAAAAGTGTCGTGGTCTAAACTCTTAAGGTACGAAAGTCAATGTATCTGGTTTTCTACGTGAATTTGCGCATCGATTTTCTTAATACGACTTTCAAATAGATTTTACATATTTAGAATATTAATAAAAGTAATATAATTGTAATGTTTTAAAAAATCTAAAAGATGCTAGTTAGTAAAAGGAATAAAGTCCCACGGCTATAATAATAATAATAATATTGCACCTCTTCCATAATGTTCAAGATTTGGTGAATCTATATTCAAAAAAAAAAAAACTATATTCAAATTAAATAATTGCTTCAATCTTGAGTTAACTATTCTTAAAAAATTATTTGATAACTAATTTAAATTCGCACCTTGTAAAAATAAATTTAAAATTGCACCTCATAAAGCAAGAAAAAAAGCTCCCTGCCAAAAAAATTCAAAATTCATTTGAGTATTACATATATTTGCATTTTACAGTTTGTCGAAATAAGAAATATGGGAATTAGGACACAAGGAAGGAAGGGGCTAAATAGTACATTAAAAATTACTTTTTTTACTTTGTCCTTTGGATTAGTTTTGAGCTATTCTTCTAAAAGAGGTAAAGTAGTTAAGAAATCCATCAAATGGAGGATAAATATCAAAAAAAGAAAAAATCTCAATTTTGAATAATTTAACTTATAATTATTTTTTTAATATTTTACTTAATATGGAATAGAGGAAATAATATTACTATTTAATATCCCTTTTATTTGCAGTGACAAGTGTAATATATTTTTAAAAAAACACGTCATAGAGGGATGAGAATGAATTGAATTTATTGATATGTAGATGTGTTGCTATTAATTAGTTTGACCAGAAGGTTTTGTTGTAACACTATAAATAATGCCCCCTGCACTAGTGACTTTTGTAGAAATTGACTAGGAAAGAAAGCCCCCAAAATTGAAGACATGGCTTCCAAGGGCAAGGTCATCACTTGCAGAGGTGAGTTTTGTGGAGTAATAAATTTGTTCTTCTTCTTCTGTAGAAATTAACAAATTATTATTGTTGCAGCTGCTGTAGCGTATGGTCCGGGGCAGCCCTTGGTGGTAGAACAAGTGCAGGTCGATCCACCTCAGAAAATGGAGGTCCGAATTAAGATTCTCTTTACTTCCATCTGCCATACGGATCTCAGTGCTTGGAAAGGCGAGGTATATATATAAATCAAGTTTTGATTATTGTGATTGATGAATGATCTAATTTAATTTAATTTGTTGGTGTATGTTATAAAGAGCGAAGCTCAACGAGCTTACCCTCGAATTCTGGGACATGAAGCGTCGGGGTAAGTTGAACAATACTAGTATATTAATGTTTTGTTTTACAATTGTTAAGAGACATATACATATACAGAGTGGTGGAGAGCGTGGGAGAAGGTGTGATTGACATGAAAGAGGGAGATCACGTAGTACCGATTTTCAATGGAGAATGCGGAGACTGCATTTATTGCAAATCATCAAAGAAAACCAACTTGTGTGGCAAGTTCCGCGTCAATCCCTTCAAAAGTGTGATGAACAGTGACGGAAAGGTCAGGTTCAGGAACAAGGATGGGATACCCATTTATCATTTTCTTAATACTTCAACATTTAGCGACTATACTGTTGTTGATTCTGCTTGCTTAGTCAAAATTGACCCTCATGCCCCACTTGACAAGATGACCTTGCTTAGCTGCGGCGTATCCACTGGTAATTAATTCTCTTTTATAACCCAAATATAATCTCTCTCACATTTTTTAGTAAGGGTCATTCATATCTATTAGTATCAAAAATAAAATAATATATATATATGCGCATTAGTTATTCTATTTTTTATTCTACATAAATTGATATACCCTCTTAGTTCTTTTTTTTTTTTTCAATTTGAACTTTGCACGCCCTTAAAATTAAAATTAACATGAATATTTTAACATAATATACATATGTTTAATTTTAATTTTTTTAAAATAATTTGAAAAAACAAGTAATTAATATTAAGGTAAAAGTATATGTTTTTATCTTGATATGTTAAACTAACCAGTAAGAATGAAAATATATTTTTATTGCAAATTAAAACAACTAGTAGTATGAGTATAATTTTATTTACGTAAGATTGTAAATTATAACAAAAAAACATATTTAATGCTATTATACAAAAACAAGTAAAAAGCTACATGATGAAACATAATATTAATTGCTAAGAGTATTTGGGCCTACTTTTGTGGCTGCTACTTGTTTCATTACAAGGCAAGTAGGGCATAGAAATTATTACAAAATGGGATATCCATATAAATAATTGATGCAGGTCTAGGGGCTGCGTGGAACACGGCTGACGTTCAAACAGGGGAAACGGTGGCAGTCTTTGGATTAGGAGCTGTTGGTTTGGCCGTAAGTTCCTAATACTCATTAATCATGTCAAAATTAAAATTATTATTTAAATAGGTTTGAAGTCACATTAATTTTAATTTAATTAATAACTGCGCCTAAAGGCGTTGATGTTGTCTCCATCAATTAATTAATTAAATACCCTCACATGGTAGCTAGGACACCGTGAGGTAGGTGTATTGACAAATCTTGTTGCTAACTACCTTTCTCCTTTCCCCTTACCACAAGATACATAACATATATAGGGGTTCAAGATAGGAAAGTAGCTAGCTAGGTGGATCATTTTTATTTATTACTAATAAATGTACCTCTTTTATTGACTTTTCAATTTTTTGCGGTAGCCAATTTAAGGAACAAGCTAAGCACATAGTAGTAGTTTATTTTACTTATATATATTATTCCTAAAGTCAACAATATATTTCTATTATTACTAAAATAATTCTCTAATCATAGTTTTAGTATTCTTTTTCCTCTTTCATGGATTAAAGGGTAAAAGGTCCTTTAATTGACTAGTTGAGCACAAGAATTAATTTGTTCAAAATTTCAATTTGCCGCAGGTTGTTGAAGGGGCACGAACCAGAGGCGCATCGAAGATCATAGGAGTGGATATTAACCCTGAAAAACGTATTAAAGGTAAACGTTTCCGCAAAAATCATAAATGTATGATCTTAATTACTAATTTATAAGTTAAGGATTAGACAAATAATGATATATGCTCCCTCCTAATTATTAATTAAGGTGAAGCAATTGGAATTACTGACTTCATCAATCCCAAAGAAATCGATGTGCCCGTCCATGAGGTCAGAAAGAGTGACAAACTCCATGACTGTAATTTTTAATGGTTCATAATCAATCATATGAATGAATGATGCATTGAATTTGGGTGCAGAAAATAAGGGAAATGACTGAGGGAGGCGTGCATTATAGCTTTGAGTGTGCTGGAAATATGGAAGTTCTCCGAGAGGCATTTTTATGCACACATGATGTAAGTAATTTTTTTTTTCTATTTATATAGAGATTGTCGTCGGATGACATGTGAGTTACGTTACATTACGTACAGGGATGGGGCATGGCAATAGTTTTAGGAATTCATCCGACACCAACATTGTTATCACTCCATCCAATGGAATTGTTCGATGGCCGAAGGATTGTGGCTTCTGTCTTTGGTGACTTCAAAGGAAAATCCCAACTCCCTTTTTTTGCTAAACAATGCATGGCTGGGGTACGTACGTTCATTTTACTTACTTATATCGTATTTTCCACTTTTTCTTATTAATTTAAAGTTACTGACTTTTCAATTGCATGTCTATGATCAGGTGGTGAAATTAGACGAGTTTATTACTCACAGACTGCCATTTGAGAAGATCAATGAAGCTTTTCAATTGCTTCTCGATGGCAAATCCTTGAGATGCCTGCTTCATCTTTAATTTCAATCTTTCGTCGCTTCATGTAATGTATTTTGTGATTTTGGGTTTCTGCAAAAATCTTTATTTTCGTGCACTTTCTCGTATTTACTTTATAAATTTCTACATTGTTAAGTACTAGTTAATAGCCTAACATATATTTGCATAATTTGTTTACTTAAAAATTAATGGAAGAAAAATCATTTGAATTGAGCATGAGTTGGTATAACTCTACAATGCAATTAAATGTGACTTGGTTTTCATGAAAAAATAATATGGGTTATTGGATCCCATATTGAAGCTTATCAAACTACTATACTAGAAATGCCCAATAATATAAATGTAATATGTTTTGGGGCTAATAATGGAGTTTAAGTTGTAGAAGCAACAGTGGGTTATTCAAGTGAAGTAAACACCAACATCACAAACCAATTTTTTTGAAGTGATTGTTTGCGTGAATAAAGGAATAAGTTTTCTTTATCACAAACTTGTACTTTCTTTGACGCTATTTAAGGCATAATAAGAGTACCCATATACAACAGACGACTTTCACACTATGAAAAACATAAGAAAAGTGACACAAAAGCATATAGTCGTAGATCACAAAGAACCAGAATTAACACTTTGAAAGGAAAAAAGAGCAGCAGTAAACATTTGTGTTCATTTTTATTTTTCTGTGTATATATATGACATTATCAATCATTCCTTCTAGGATCTCTAGTATTCCCAACGATGAAATAGTCCATATTAGCGACAGCGAAACTTCTTGTCGTTTGCTCAAACCTAATATAAATCAAAAAAGGAAACATCATAATAGCAAACCAAATTAGTAATATTACAAATAAACTTGAGGGGTGTGGGTTTAAAGTTGAGGAATTGGGAAAGCAATAGAACAATACAAATTAATACATTTACCGTTCTATTCATAATTTCAATTCCATCCATATTTCTTGAAGGCAGAATTATATTGTAATGTGATCTCAGATATTAAATCACCTGCAAATGTCAGCATGTTGAATTGCCCGACTAAAATCAAAGGAATCGTGAACATGTTTTACAACTCTTGAGACATAAGAACTATTAGATAATAGACAATCCATATGCAGCTGGAAAATATAAGAAGCAGTACCAATATATATATGCAGCTCCTCAAGTATAATAATCATGTACCCGTCGAATTTTGCTGTAACAACCGATAATAACAAAAAAAAGCACAATTCTATTCTTTTTCCGTAACTTCAGAATTCAAAACTAACTACTATTTAGAGCAATAACTATTAGTTCTGTTATGTATTGTGTTGTCATATTCCTCCTATTTGCTGCGGAAAAGTCTAATATATGATACTGTTAATAAAAAATCTTATAATAAAGTTTAAACTATTATTTCCTCTAGTCAACTATTAAGTTAATTATTGAGGTATGACATACCCTTTAAGAAGAAAAAATTAAGAGCATATGCAAATTAAAGAGCAAACACACAACGGCAACAAATGAAAGTTGTTTTATTATCAAATGTTTTCTTACATTTCTTTTGGTAGAACCTCTGTAGCTAAAACTAAATCATTCTCTGTCATATAAATGGTTTATTTAGTGTGTCAAGGAGGTGTTGCCATCTCCTAAGGATCTGCAGTGGAATCTAATAATTCCATAACACTCCATTTAAATTGTTCAAACTGTAGAAGTCCAATGGAAACTATCTAATATATTTTATATTCACGTCGTTATAAATGTCTCACAGAGCGGTAAATCTGTGTTCTTCATGGCAGTATTTCACTGTCCATGTAGCATAAGTCAAGTCTTATATAGGATTTATGTAACCAGATTCTATAATTGGTCCTCTTCCGAGTAAAGGCGTGGAGAAGGAAAAGTTATCCCCGCAAATTTGAGATTACATATCTGCAGACACGCAACAAAAATTCAATTTTACTTTATTGTTCGATAACAGAACATATTCTTTAGCTACTTTAAATAAGTTGTTGTACATGGAAAGGCTTCCTAACTTGAATAGTTCACATAGAAGCTTTGTTTTGAAATAAAAAACCATATTTTGTCGTTGTAATGCGACACTTTGAGTATAACGCCAACTTAAGTTATAAAGTGTCTATAAACCTAACTTGTCGTTCAATTCTAATCAGTAAGTAGTAATTAAGATTATGAGTGTGTTTATAAACCTAACTTGTCGTTCAATTCTAATCAGTAAGCAGTAATTAAGATTATGAGTTTGTGACAATCTGTTTAATTTATATAGAGATAAAGTGTGAGTATGACAGTTTAATTAAGTTGAGATCGATACAACAGTTCAAAAATTTCAAATCTTGAATCCTCCTTTCACATACCTACTTTTAATAAAGAAATCAACTAACCAACAGTAAGGTATGAGAAGTGGAGAACGCTATGGAAGCCTAAACTCTATCCTTTTGAAATCTGGTATTTGGGTGAATTTTAAATTTGTTCATTTTTTGGTTAACAAAGATGGATTTTTTTTTTGCAAATCCTACAGATGACTGAATTTGATTGATTTTTGAAAAGTAGGACACTAATTTACTATATTAGAATCTCAAGAACAGCAGGAATATGATGTGGGTCTGGGCTAGTGAGTTAACAATGGTAGTTTAGATTGGGGGATTGCAAATTTTGGAGAAGAAATTCGAAGGAAATATTACCTGGAATCAGTGGACGCAAGAGAAGGGCAAGCAGATGGAGAATGGGAGTAAGCTGAAGCAACGGAGAAACCAAAAAGAAATTATATTTTCTACTGAAGACATATCGATGACAGTGAGATTTACTGAAGAAAGATAGATGAGAGCGTAAGACAGTACACGCGACAGAAGCTGAAATCAGGTGGCTTATCTAGGGAAACTGAAATTAGTAATTTGCCCGTATTATTAGCCAGGAAGGCATGTCGACCATGACCTGCCTGGTTATTGTCACATATATATATGTAGGCTTAATTCATCACCAGCCACTCAAAGTTGTCCGTATAATTCACTTAGACACCTTAATTATGAGATGTTGTACCTATTGAACACTTAGGGGTCGTTTGGTAGAGTGTATTAGAGAAAATAGTGTTTGCATTAGCTTGATGTATTAGTAGTACCTTGTTTGGTACACTTTTCTAACCTATGCATAACTAATGCTTGTATTAGTAATACACTCTATTGTGTATTGAAGAGTGTATTACTAATACCATCTATTTCTATGCATTAGTAATGCAATGAGTTCTAATGCATGCATTAACATTATTAAAGACACAATTGCCCTCAAAAACTTTTTTTACATCCTTTCCACTATATTTGTGGAGGGTACTTTTGTAAACAAATATTTTTTCTAAAAAAATTATGTAATGCATAATATTTTTAGTACACCAAACCAAACATTGCATAAAAAGATCTCATCATAACTAATACAAGCGTTACTAATGCAAGCATTACTAATACACTATATTTTGCATTATTTTTATATACTCTACCAAACGACCCCTTAAGGTATTCAAAATAAGTACCTATTAAACACTTTTAGCTGACATGACATGAAAAGTGCATTTCACACATATTCAGCGCGTGACCAACAATTTTTAGCTATATTTTTTTTTATCTCTTTCTTCTTCTTTCTTCTTTCACCATAACCCATTTTCACCGCGTCTGCCGGCGCACCACCACAACCATTTCCACTGCGCCCACCGCAGTTATTACCACCACTATCCACCCTTCTCTTTCCTTCTTATATTCAGCCACTTCACATTCTCCCTCACCACTATCATATTCATGTGGAAAGCACTACTATCCTTTACAAAAATTAAAAATTTCTTCTTCACCACCCAAAACATAAACAAGATAAAAAGAAATAAAAATGAGTAATTTCTCCTGGAAAAAAACCAAAATCAGAATTAACTATGGAAGAGAAAAGCCGAAAAGGGATAGAAATGAAGAAATTAAAGAAGGGTTCAATTTAAAGCTGAAAATCTTCACAAACAGTTCATTAATGGTTGAATTTCCTTGAAATTTCTTTCGAATCTCAGATGAGAAAAGGAAAAAAATAAAGAAATTAAAGAAGAATATACAGTTTACTATTTCATTTTTTTTCTTTAATAAACATATTTGGATTGATTTTAAGTTGAATTAAGACTTAAGAGACAATGAATGGATGAAAAGCACTTTGAATAGAAAAGGTTGCAAGGTCGACGACGGGTGGACAGCCGGACATGCCCTTTTGCTTTCTTTTTTTTCTTTATAAATTTTTAATTGTTATTTTAACTCAAAATGCCACATGTATATCATTAATTCATCAATCTTCCACGTCATCGCGAGTGGGTTACACACATTTTATACTTTTAGCTGATTGTCAAAAAAGTGTTCAAATGGTTCAAAATCGAGTTTGTAGAGGTGTTCAATAGGTATAACGTTAGGTTGATGTGTTCAAATGAATTATGCGGACAACTTTGAGTGGTTGTGGATGACTTAATGTAATGACCCTAAAGGTCATTTTTGGAAATTTTCATAAAATGACCGTTTTACCCCTCCCGATAGTTGCCCCGAGTCCTAATTGTTGTATTTTCGAAGTTGGTTTGAAGGAAAATTGATAAAAAGTTGAGTTTTTGGAAAGTTGAGTTTTTAAGAGTTAAAGTTTGGTTAAAAGTGTTATTTCGAGTCATTTGGAGTTTCGAGACTCGAATCGAATTTCCGTCGATTCCAGCAGTTTTAGAATGTCGAAACGGGCCTATGAGAATTTACGGAGTCGAATTTGGAGTTAAAACGAAGATTTGAGGTCCTAAGTTGCTA
>JAJOOD010072350.1:0-23572 GCA_029582525.1 Solanum tacnaense
CGTCATGTTTTAAGAGTTTTACAAGCTTTATATATCGCATGTGTCTTATTTCTTTATATATTGAGTTCAGTTATTCATGAGTTGAACAGAGCCAAGGTAAGTGTCCTCATGTACTCTTTCCAAGCCTTTATTGTGGTTAGCTTCCCAGCTCGCATACTCGTACATTTAATGTACTGATGCCAGTTGGCCTGCATCTTATGACGATGCAGACACAGGTACCCCGGATCAGCCTTCTGCACGTCGTTGATCCAGCTGAGCACTCCAGAGTCAGTGGTGAGCCTCCTTGCTTTCCGGAGGACTCGGTTATTTTGTGTTTCTAGTTTTATTTTGTTAGGATGTTGCGGGGTCCCAACATCCATCTCAGTATGTTAGAGGCTTCATAGACAGTTAGTCAGTTAGAATTGAGTCTCTCAGCTATGCATATATGTAAATATTCTATTTTGAGACTCGAGTTGCCTTTTTGGCCAGATATGTATCATTTAAGTTGTTTATGTCTTTGCATGGCATTGAGTTATTCTGTTGAGTAGGTTTCCGCTAAGTTAAGAAAGCCAGGCCAAGGGTTCGCTTGGGGCCAGCAATGGTCTCCGAGTGCCGGTCCCGCCCAGGGTGTAGGCTCGGGGCGTGACAACGACGGTACATTCTGGTCGACCGTAGCTCGTGTTAGAGGCTGGGTAAAAGAGTCTTGATCCATGGACACGGACCGTGGTCTGACCTACGGACCATGGGTCTGTCCGTGGGTCGAGACTTAGCCAATTTTTTGAGCTGGGTTGGGGAGGGGTTGCAGTGATGAACCACGGACCACCAGCACGGGCCGTGGTCTGACCTACGGTCCGTGGATGGCAACCGTGGGTTGCACCTGCAACTTCTCAAAATCTGCATTTTTGGTCTGTTTCGGATACGGGATGTTACAGACTCGTTCTAGGATGGCATGATAGTGCTACTAATAAACCCGAACCAATACATCGCTGCCACATTGAGGTCTTTCTTCTCTATTGGCACTCAAACCTTATCCACCTAGGAGTATCGTTAGAAAGAAGAGGGGCCAGCCAACTTTTCATATCCTCCAATGCCGTTTTCTTGATCATGCTCTGGTAGTCATCTGTGAAGTTGTAAGTGCAGTCCAAGACGGCGTTTATGTCATCACTATCACATTTTACCTTCTTCCCTGGAAAACCACATAATCCACTAGTTTGAAGGTGATGGCCTTCCTCTTCCCTTATTGTACCAAAGCTCTGTAGGCTAAGTAGAACTCCCGGACCTAATTTGGAATGTAGGGACCCCGAAGTTTAGTGAAGAGATGGAATTTATGGGACTTCAGACTGCTCCACATCTCCGGATACCTATCCACCGCACCATTTGTGGACAAAATCTTCTCCTCAATGATAGTCATTAGTCCTTCGGCCTTTAGTCTGTTGAGAGATCGGGGAGGAAGACCTTATACATGTGGCGCTGGGACCACAGTCTGAGCTGAAGCTGGGGGAGGAGGAGGAGTCTGAGGCACCTGGATCCTAGAAGGATCATGCATCCCCTTGCAGTGAAGCTCTGCTCTCCGGGTATGAAGAAACTGGTCATCCTCAGGCTTAGAGATGGAAGCCTGAGCATCCTGGGAATCTCCTTTATTGTCTGATGAGGTGAGGTCAGTCTCGTAGACTCCCTCACTGTCAGAGCTAACCTCTGGTGACTCTACCACGGGTACCTTGCTCTTTCCTTTCCTTTTCCTCCCTTTGTAGGGATCTTAGATGCCTTTGCCTTGGATGCAACTGTATCCTCATTTATCACGACTCCTCTGAGGTATGTATTATTAGGGGAGAATAACATTTAAGGTATGTATTCTTAGGCAAGAATAATTTTGCCAGTTATTTTGGCTGCAGATCTTAATGATGAACAAGTGCAAACAGTGGTGAAAGTGTTGAAGAGGTTCAAGAAAGCAATTGGTTGGACCATTATTGATATCATCGGGATACCTCCAGTATTTTCACTCATAAATTCAACTTGAGGAAGATTGCAGTCTGAGTATAGAGCACCAGAGGAGGCTGAATCCACTGATGCAAGAAGTGGTAAAGAAAAAATTAGCAAGCGACTGGATGTTGGGGTGGTGTACCCCATTTCTGATAGTCAATGCGTTAGCCTAGTGCAATGTGTGCCCAAAAATGGTGGAATGATAGTTATAGCAAATGCAAAGAATGAGTTGATCCCGCAAAGGCCAGTTACAAGTTGGTGAGTGTGCATGGACTAAAGGACGTTGAACAAATGGACCTTGAATGATCATTTCCCAATGTCTTTCATGCACCATATGTTAGATAGGCTGGTAGTAAAAGGGTGGCACTGTTTCTTAGATGGATACTCTAGGTATAATCAGATATCAATTGCTCCAGAAGATTAGGATAAAACCACATTTATGTGTCCTTATGAATTTTTTGTGTTCAAGCGCATGTCATTTGGATTGTGTAATGCACCAACAACTTTTCAAAGGTGTATGATGTCCATCTTTTCAGACATGGTTGAGGACACTTTGGAGGTATTCATGGATGGCTTATATGTGGTAGGTGACACTTTCGATGACTGTTTGATAAATCTTAGCAGGGCACTACAGAGGTGTGGAGAGGAAACCTGGTGCTAAACTGGGGAAAATGTCATTGTCAAGGAAAGCATAGTCCTAGGACATAATGTTTCCGAGAAAGGTTTGGAGGTGGATAAGGAGAAATTGAAGTGATTGAAAAGTTTCCCCCACCTATCTCTATAAAAGGGATTCAGAGTTTCTTAGGCCATGCAGGGTTCTATCGGCGCTTGATCAAAGACTTCTCTAAAATTGCACATCCTTTATGCAAATTGTTAGAAAATGAGACGAAGTTCACTTTTGATGAAGCATGCACCAAAGCTTTTGAATGTCTGAAAGTTAAGTTGATCTCAACCCGAGTGATCATTGGTCCAGATTGGTCGGAACCATTTGAGGTGATGTGTGATGCAAAGGGTGTTACCTTAGGAGTTGTGCTAGGGCAGAAACAAAATAAGATGTTTCACCCGATCTATTATGCAAGCAGGGCGCTGAATGGAGCACAAAGAAACTACATTGTCACTGAGCAGGAACTGCTAGCAGTAGTGTATGCTTTTGAGAAATTCAGAGCATACTTATTGCGAACTAAAGTGATAGTTCACACAGACCATGCAGCACTATTGTACTTGATGGTGAAGAAAGATGCAAAGCCGAGATTGATAAGATGGGTACTATTGTTGCAAGAGTTTGTCTTTGAAGTCAAAAACAGAAGGGGCTGTAAAAATCAAGAGGCAGATCACTTGTACAGACTGGGGGGAAAAGAGAAAGAGGAAGTTGAGTTAGACAATGATGACTCATTCCCATATGAGCAAGTATTAGCCGCCACTCTTGATCTCATTCCTTGGTTTGCTAACTTTGTAAATTACCTTGTCAGTGACTTGATGCCTGAAGGGTTAACTTTTCAACAAAGGAAGAAGTTACTGCATGATGTGGGTAAGTAGTTTTGGGATGAACCTTACTTGTACAGGGTTTGTGCTGATAATATCATCAGGTGATGTGTGCTTGAAGCTGAAATGTTGAGTATTCTAGAAGCATGTCATTCATCTCCTGTTGGTGGACACCGTGGGGGTGCTCGCACTGCCCACAAGGTGTTCCAAAGAGGATACTATTGGCCTACAATTCATCAGGATGCATTCGACTTGGTTAAAGGCTGCAATATGTGTCAAAGATAAGGAGCTATCTCTTGCTGTCATGAACTACCTATGAATCCTATCTTGGAGGTAGAATTATTTGATGTTTGGGAGATTGACTTCATGGGACCATTTGTAAGCTAGTTTGGGAAAAAATACATATTGGTGGCAGTTGATTATGTCTCCAAATGGGTTGAGGTTGTTGCCTTGGCGGAGAATGATGGTAAGAGTGTTACAATGTTTCTGAAGAAGAACATTTTCTCAAGATTTGGCACCTCTAGAGCTATTATCAATGATGGAGGATCACATTTCTGCAACAAAGTGTTTAGCACGCTTTTGGCCAAATATGGGGTGAAACAACACAAAGTGGCAACGCCTTTTCATCTGCAAACAAGTGGCCAAGTGGAAGTTTCAAACGGGGAAATAAAGTCATTTATTGCAAAGACAATGAATGCCAACAAAACAGATTGGGCAATAAGTTAGATGATATTTTATGGGCATATCAGACAGCTTTCAAAATACCCATTGATATGTCACCATATCAGCTAGTGCTTGGAAAGGCATGTCATTTTCCTGTATAGTTGGAACATAAGGCACTTTGGGCGCTGAAGAAGCTAAACTTGAGTTAGAGCGAAGCAGCGAATACGTGACTTGAGCAGATAAATGAAATGGATGAATTTCGAATGAGGGCTTATGAGATCTGTATTGTACAAGGAAAGGATGAAGTTGTATCACGACAACCATATTGAGAAGAGGAGTTTCAGGCATGGTGACTTGGTGCTATTGTTTAACTCAAGGTTACACCTAATTCTGGGTAAACTAAGGTCCAAATGGTTTGGACCATTCAAAGTGACTCAGGTGTTTCAATCGGGAGCCATTGAACTTGTAAATGAAAAAGGTGAGAGGTTCAAGGCAAATGGCCAGCGAGTCAAAGCATATATGGGCGTTCCAGATGAAGTGAAGATAGTTGAGGAATTAAAGCTTGATGAAGTCTGAGTAATCAAGTAACCTACGTTGTGCCGTGACGTTAAATTGTGCGCTACTTGGGAGGCAACCCAAGATGTAATTGTAATAGGTAGTTTAAATTATCGTAATAGTTCATTGTTTTTATATTGTCACAGTGTGTGCAGGAAAAGTTAGGAAACGTCGAGGCCTAGAATGCTCTCACGAGCCACCCAACGGGCCGTGGTGCTCTTCACGAGCCACTTCATGGCCCGTGAAGTAGCAAGCCAAAAATAGGGGACCTTACTGGAAAAAGAGAAAAATGATTCACGGAAGGGTTTACGTCTTTGTCTGACATTAGACCAACTATTTATCCTCTCGTGAACTTGCAGGTAAGTTTTCTTGCTAAGTAATTCTCACAAGCACCTGTACGGGCCGTGGTGCTCTTTATGGCCCTTCAAGGTTAGGTCAGCAGTGACGGACCCGACCCGTTCCGACCCGCACAACAATTAACTCAAATTCAATGCTTTTAATAGCAACCAAATAGCTAAAAGTTGGATGTTTCCCCTTTTCTCCATTCCTAACGTCTTTTTGGGGGGTAACAAAGAGGTTTCTATCATCTATATCAAGAAGTCAAAGAATCATTAAGCCCAAATTCAACATTGCAAGAAAATCCCAAAATCAAGTTGCCTTCTTATCCTTTTGTGCGAAAATTAAGGCTTAATTTGAAGTAAGTTCTCACTCTTTACTTGATATAAGTTTGATCTTATCAAAATCAAGTATAGAACTACTTGTATTGATCCTTTTTATGGTATCTTTGAATGAAAATTGATTGGGTGTGTTCATATGTTGTGGGTATCGTTGTAGTTACTAGATTTCTACAATTAGATGTTGATTTTGTATTTAATTTATGTTGGGTTTGTGAAAAATTATGTAATCATGTTGTGGGAAGGATAAGAAAGTCGTTTTTAGGGTGTTTTTGATTGATTGAGTTACATATTGTAAATTGTTAGGAATGTAGACTACAACCCTAGCCTAAGTGTAAGTGCACGACAAGTTTCATGGGCCATGTAAAGGTTCACGAGTCGTGAAACCCTTTGTGAATCATACTTAGGTGGTTGGTAGTCATTGGGTAAGCCTCACGAGGGCCTAGATGGACCGTGGTAATTACCACGGACCGTGAAACCCTTTGTGAACTATACCCAGTAAGTTAGTCCTCACTGTATAAACTTAAGGATGGCCTAGATGGCCCGTGGTACCTACCACAGACTGTATGGTGCCTCATATAAAAAAATCAAAAAGATTTTTCTTTTCGTATTTCATTCTTTGTTTATTGTGTGGCCTTTCCCAATGATAGATTGAGTGATGACATTCTTAAGGCAAGGCGTCACTTTGTATACATACACATGGGAAGTCTGAGTACCCGTTAGTGTTTCATTTAATATACGTGAATGATAACTCGCAGTCTCTCAAGTATAATAGGAAAACCAAAGCGCAAGACGACACCACCGCACACCTCACCCCCTGCTTCTCCAGACCAAAGTTCGAGTGTGGAGGCATCTAGTAGCTCTAAGGTCCGGGTAAACACATAAATTGAATCTCACTCTCCCCGGGCTACTAGATTTCGAACTGCTAGGGCTACTATAGAGCACACGTCTTCCCTGTTTAAAGAGGAAGGGGATGATTCTGGGAGAGAGAGGGGGTCTGATGATGATTCCCGAGCGTCCACAAATGACCCACAACCAGTTGAGGGTACAGAGGAAGATAGAGACAGTCAGAAGGATAGTGATGCTAGTGAATCTGATGAGACATTAGTGCAGTTTGTTCGCCAGAGAAAGGCAGACCCGGTGATGCAACAATATCTCATTGATGTCTTTGGACGGATGTGGTCTGTCCCTAGATCTAGGGATATATTTGGTAATGGCATATTGTCCAAGTCCGGAGGCATTGGAGCGAGAGCAATTATCCCAGAGTCCAGAGTTGTAGAGGTAGATGTGCAGGCTTTTCCAGATATTTACAACTTGTTCAAACAACATCAGTTTGAATGGATGACTAAAAAGACAGGAGAGTATGCGCAACACTTGACCAAAGATTTCTAAGCCTTCTATGCAGCCTATCTAATGAACTTCGCTACACACACGAAAACAACTAAGAAAGGGAAGAAAGTAGTCACTGCGACATGGACACCACTAACTGAGGTGATTGTTCGAGGTGAGGCGGTCCAGATTTCTGAAAATACCATAAACAGGTTTTTTCATGGCCCGAACTACACAACACCTACTATAGTGGGTCTTTTTTAGGGTCACAACCATGCGGTGACAAATGAAGCCGACGTGGAAAATCCTATCTCAAATTAGAGTATTATGCGATGGATTGCGGGTCAAATTGCAATGGAAGGTGAGGCAACAACATGGGTAGCTAACTCACATGTGCACATTACCAAGGCATCATTGACAATTCCTGCTAAAGTCAGGTGGGCAGTGGTCCATGCTCAATTGCAGACAACGGGTAATGACAACCCCCTCTCCCCTTCACTTGCTTCGTTAGTAGCATGCATCATAGACGAATACCCATTGAATGTGGGAATAAGAATTGCTATGGAGATGCGGGATCGTGCATTGAATAAAAGAGCGAGTCGGCCATTTTCTTATCTGATAAGAAGATTGTGCGCATGCCAACGTACCACCTAATAAATTAGTGGAAAAATATGTAGAAGCGACCAAGGTAACCATGGTGATCAAGATAAAAGATGTATTCAATCCTCTATGGTTCGAGATAGCAGTAATATCGCATGTTCCGGTTGAACCTCCGAGAGCTAAAGGGGGCAGTGAGCAAGCTGAAGGAACAAACTAGTCAGCTGCGGGAGTACTGCCACCACCAGCATCATCTTCAGAGGCTACAAGTACTTTCATGTCTTTGCCCACTTTATTCTTGGAGATATTGGTAGCAGAGCAGAGGCAGACTTGATCCATCTTAGAGCGGGTAGTTGTAAAACTACCAGAGGTAGTCTAGAGTCAGGTGCAGGGTACAAAGAAACGTCTGCAAGATGAACTCCAGAAGGATACTAAAGAACAAGATGGAAGGGTTGGAAGCTCATGTGAACAGTCGGATACAGGTTATGGGTCCTATTTGTGACTGAAATGAAAGTTGCAATTGCAAAACTGACAAAGAAGCCAGTCACTATGCCCTCACCAGTTGTACCAGATTCTTTGATAAATGCCCCCTGCCACTCAGTTAGTTGATGACATTTAAGGAGATTTGGCTAAACCAACGCCTGGTAAGATAAATGGGAAGGATCCAGGCTCTGACTCGAAGCATAATAAAGACCTTTCGAGGGAACAACGGATGATGCATAAGAAAGCGAGAAAAAAGTCCAAAAGGTTGGCTAGGGAGAAGGAGGCTTTGGAGCAGCAACAACGTGATGCGGTGAGGTCTGGAGCCTCAGGCAGTGAACTTCCTGCTCCTTAGATAGTAGCCGTCATGATCCAGTCCCTACACATGAGCGCACACCCGTTGATAAGGGTGCCGACATCACTCCGACGACCGATGCCTAGAGCGTCGCATGTATGACCCCTCCTCACAACCCTTGTTTTTTGTTATATATACTTTGATGGCAAAGTCTAATTTTTTGGGGAGGGGTGGTTGAGTAACCTACCATTAGTTGTTAGAGTGCATAGAGGTTGACTCTTATGTTAAGAGACTGTGATGACTGTTTTGTTTTTCTATGTGTATGAAAATTGATATTTGACTGTTAGGATTTTTATGTGATATCTTTGATACATGTGTTTTGATCATTGCTAACTAAGAACATAAATTGGTTGACTAAAATACTGAAAGTGTAAGCATGTGCCATGTGAGTGTGAGGTTTGTGTGAAGTCTAACATTGTTTGTATAAGCTAGAACTTGCCCGAGTAGTCTTGCTAAAGTCGTTGAATAACTGGATAGGAAGTGATCATTATGCCATTTTTTTATAAAGTCCACTTAAACAAAAACCAACTACCAAATGAAATCATGAACCCCATTTGAGCCTTGAAATTGATTTTGTTGTCACCCTTTGATATTGTATCCTTGGTTCTCCAAAGGCACGATGCCACAACTCAGGCCAAAAGCCTAAGTTGAGAGTGGTCATGACCTAAAGAAAATGAAAATAGCTTATATATCGTATCCTTGGTTATTCTGAAGGCATGAAACCACAATGAATGTTTGAATGGGTTTATTGTGCATGGTTTAAGAAAATGATAGTTACAAAAAAAAACAAAAGAAAGAGGAAAAGAAAAAGAAGAAAATAAACGATGAGTGTCAGGATGTGATAAAGAAAAAGAAGTTGGAACCACTCGAATAAGAGTTGTGTGCTAATAAGAACTTTGGAGAATCAAGGTAATCTAGTCACTCATAGACCAAATGTTCCACTCCCCAGCCCGAGCCAATGCTACAAGCTAATAAAAGTCCTATAGTGATCTTATTTCGGTTATTTGATAGTTAAAGCATGAAAACAAGGGCAAGCCTATGGTCTGTATACTTGTAGTGTTAGAAGTTCTTTCGGAGAGTGAGAGTACTTGTTAGTCCCAATTATCATATGTGAGGGACTTCTTTGTTGTGAGGGCACTATGTTTGCATTTGATAGTTGGTTGTGTTAGCTTATGGTTTGTACTGGCATAAGCATGATCAACTGTGCGTAATGGAATGTCGACCATTGATCCTTTCATGTTAGATAAATGATTTTGGATAGGATTGTTGTTGAGATAGCTGTTGCATATTTGTGATGTATCCTTGGATTTTGAGCGTCGAGTGTTGTCTTTTTCATCGCTTGAAGACAAGCAATGGTTCTAAGTTGAGGGTGTTGATGTGCCATGAAATCATGACAGGTTTGACTCTCAAAACTAAGGATTAGTGCGAGAACTTGAGTGTTTATACAGATATGATGTGTTCTTTGATGATTAAACAGGTAAAACACTTGGATGTGAAAAATAGAAAAAAGAAGGAAATTGATCTGAAGCAAACACCATGGAGCCCCAGACGAACCGTGGTCCACTAGACGAGCCGTCTGAGGGCTCATGAGAGAGAAGAAGTGCAAAGCCTTGGAGAACTAAGTGTTGACTGAAGGACACGGAACCCCAGACGGGTCGTGGTTGAGGTGACGAGGCGTGCAGATGTTCGTGGACCAGAGGCAAGAATTCTAGTAGCCATCCAAGTGAAGGCTCAACTCCATGGAGCACTAGACGGTCCGTGGTGCCTAAGACGGACCGTCTAGTTGCTCGTGAGGACCACCAGTGAAGGAAGCCCACACTGTCTATGTGTGGGACCACTGGAGGCTAGACGAGCCTTCTAGCACTAGGCGAACTGTTAGCCTGTCCATGAAGCATGGCGACAGTACAATCCTACTTCGAGTAGGACTTGTTTTTATAGACTATTTTAATTATTTAGGGTTTATTTTTTGAATTTAACTTTTATCGTTCGAACTGGGCGACTTAGAGTAGGAGGAGAAACGATAGTTTCTATATTCAAACACTTTGTTTTGTCGATTATTTTGGATCAAACTTGGTGTTTGTGATTAAGTGTTGATAATCAAGATTTCTTTTTGGTTTGCTATTATTGTAAGTCCTTTACATTATGCTTTCAATAATGATTACTGTTTGTTTTCTTGAAAGAATGAGCGGCTAAACACCACAACTAGGGTTGTAGGAACCATGACTAAAATATAGTTACGAATTCAAAATATGAGTAATGTGTCATTGTTAGCTGCACGTGTGATTCCTACTTTCATCATGAATCCTTTCTAATGAGTGCACGCATTAGAAACTACCCGTATTTACCACTTGTTCGAGAGAAAAGTGGTAATTAGGAAAAAGTAGAATCATATTCGATCAACTTGTGGTGAAGATTTGAGTTCGAGAGACGAGAATTTCATTAATGGGCATGCGAGGGTAAACATGAAAACACTCTAAGACCGAGAGGAAAAGAGTGAAAGTCATCTAATAGGACTAAGAAGCGTTTAAATGCATCTAACTTGCTAGGAACATGTAATGTTAACAACGGATTGTTGCTTGTTCACAATTCAATACTGAATTAAAGGTCATGGGAAACACAATCCTAGTCTCATTAATCAACTACTAAAAACTTGGAACTATTGTTGCTTCTGTAATGTGATACTCAATTCAAACATTGGTTACTAAAACAATAAACAACCCAATATTTATTTTACACATGTTACTTTCTTTTGGAAATATCAACCCAATTGAGTAAGAGCGTCAGTAAGACTATTTCTAGACTAAATTCCCTATGGAATCAACCTTAACTCTAGTTGAGTTCTATAAATTGATTTCGATCGTTTATACTTCTTAATTGAGGTGTAAGTTTGGACGTATAAACAATTATTTCATTCAACTATTTTACATACCGTACATTCCATGTACTGACGTCATTCATTGCTGCATGATCTCATGATGCAAATTCAGGTACTCGGGATCAGTAGCGGTCATATCACTAAGATGTCACTTCCATCCAATTTTGATGAGACCTCCTTTCTTTCAAAGGCTCCAATTTATCCAGAATATAAGTAGTTATTCGATTTTGTTAGTAGAGTATTTCGGTAACTTGGGGTGTTGTTCTGATAATCTATCTTTAGTGTGTAAGAAGTTTCATAGACGAGTCGGTTGAGTCTTATTAACAGTTGTTTTTATCAACATCTCTTATTTAAGATTTATTTCTTATAAATGATTAGAGTTAATTTCCACAGACAACCTTTAACAGTTTCCACATATTTGTTCGGTCTTCAACTTAGTAGTAAGTCATGCCAAGGATTTATTTGGGATCAGAAATGATTTTGAGTGCCAATCACATTCAGGGTGTAGGCTCGGAGCATGACACATCGAACGTCTGGAATCACACCTCAAACTCAATATAGAATGTAAAATTTAGAATCACAACGAAGATGTTTTCTACTTCAGCAGAGAACTTGAAGTTAGCGACCTTAGAGGAAGTTGATTGAGAGTTGATCTTCTTGGAAGCTATTTTGATGTTCTTTGATGGTTAAAAAATTTAGATGAAAGGTATATATTGTCTCACTGGGCATGCCAGAATTTTTAGATAGTAAAATTCACGTCTAGAAAATATAATTAAGATAGGAAAATATCACAATAATTGTTGTATTTAATTTCAATATATGAGTGTTACAATCTCTATGAATCCTCTAATTCGTCTTTTCAAATATAAGTTCAAGGGCTTTTGAGATTGCTCTTAAATTTTGGTTGAATTTTATCTCAATTTGTACTTGAATTTAAGGGCTTTTGAGATTGTTCTTTGAATATTGTAGTTTTGATCTTGAGTTGTATCTAGAACTTGTAGAGAAATGCTTGAGTGCTTGAATTCTTGTATCTTATAATAAAGAAATTTGCAGCATTTGATCCACAAATTCTCTCTAACTTCTTGTTGGATTTTCTGAATTATGAGGACCCATATATATAATTGTTGAATGAAAGAGTTGTGATGAAGATAGGGTTCCTTAGGCAAATCAAATTTAGTGATATGTTGATATTTGATTGGTCGAAACATGTCATTGGTAGACACATGACACATTTCTATTTTCCTTTGATTTGGCTATGCATGTTATGTCATTTTGACATGTGACATGGTCCTATTGGTTTCTTCATTTCACGTGGTATGCAATGTCACTTGACATGTGACACTAAATTAGGTCTCTGGAATAAGATGACATATTGGACTTAGCCGGACTTAGCAATATGGTCTCATTATTTGTAGCCCAATTTGATGGACTAGCCTAATAAAATTGAATTTCAATTAAATATGTATATATTAGACTTAAATAATAATCTAGTTATATTTATCCACAATATTTATTTGAATTAATATATCTTAAATTTAATACAATTCAAATCATTTTATAAATTTTATAAACAATAAATTTTAAATGATTGTGAATATTTTATCTTGTTATTCACATTAAACAGATTGGGATACAACAATCGAGATTTTATAAAAAGAACAAAGAACAAACTTTGATATTGCAAACCACACATCCTTTTCACAAAGGGGCGGCACAACTACTACACTTCTTGCCCCTCTCTTTATGGATTGGGTTACATAATTTATATGTACATCAAACAACAAGCAATTACGCTTCAATAACAAACAAATCAAGACATGTTATATGAATTTTCACTGTTCATATCATTTCATTTATTCACGAAGTCAACATGATCGTGAAATTCATTCCTTTGATACCCTTAACTTTTATTTTCCTTAAAAGTTCATAAATAATGTAATTCCTCTTCAGAAGAAGATCCAATAGGTAAGCATATGTGTGCTTGGTTAACAATCCAATCACTGCACTCAATTGATCCACCTGCTGCAGTCAAAAGTGCACTCCTAGGATAGGCATTTTGATGATGCACCCCTCGTTCTCCTAATCATACACAACAAATTAATTAATTATCAAGTATTTTAATTATTATATCAAACACAACAATATATGTGCGTGTGTGTGTATAGTGGGTAGGAATTACTAGGAAAAGTGTATATATGTTAAAATCAATGTCTAGTAGTTGTATTATTTATTAGGCTTTTGATGGCAAACACGTCGTATTTATAAAATATATGAAATGTAAAGGGTTGACTTCACTTGTTTCTTATTTAAGATATATTCCAAATTAATTTCATGAGCTTTTTAGCCAAATAATATTTAGCATCATTTTGTCTTTATAAGTAATTAGGAGAGCCTTTTGTGCATAATGGGTATTCAAAAATGAAATAAATCCCCTTCTCATTATTATTATATTTTAAACAATCAGGTAAATCTTGTTATTACACTCTAATATTTATTGCTGTAAAAATATTGAGCGGAATTGAGTTAATATCATTACATCGATTCAAAGTCGTTAAAGCCTTTAGCAACATTTATATAGAGTGCTAGTCACAAATATCCATATTTATTATTACTAGTAAATATAATATAGCAATAATTATACTATTACCATTAAATATTTGTCGCAAAGTCCTTTATTTATTCTACTGTTATATTAGAATAAGGGAACAGAGTTTAAAACAATTTCAATTGGGGAATAGAGAATAATCAAGTATCAGTTATAGTGGCTCACAACCTACTCAAACTTTATATTATAATTTATACGTATCAGATTAAATAAGTATATAATAAAGATAATTAAAGTACCTTGAGTGAGTAAAGCTGCAGGTTCATTGACTTGCAGGCCACCATCAACCTCTTCTAAAGAACTCCAATTTGTGAAGGCATTCCTCACCAAATTCTCAATATAGGACTATTAACAAGACAAAAAACATTTTTTTTTTAAATCAGTGAAAAAGTTAAAAACATTTCAAAATGTGTTTTAATAGTTAAAAACAAAATAATTAAAACTTACCCTTTGAATTCCTCTTAACTCTCTACTATGACAAATTTGTCCATTAATAATTGCTCTAATAACTTGACATATTGGATTGAGGATAAGAATGTAGTTTGGTCCTCTAGCTATGTATGATTTAGCTCCCATCTCACAAGTTTTTGCATGTCTATATGTTACTTCCCACATTTTCTCCGACATTCCATTTCCAAGTATCTGTCAGAAATAAATTCAAAATTTAAATTTAATAAATTCAATGTTCTAATTTCTTTCGATATTATAGGTGCAAAATTAATATATTTGAAATTATTTCAAAACGGTGTTACATAGTTGACAATATATATACGTACCCTTCTTATTTTATGTGGGTCAATATTGGCCAACTTGAGAAAATCTTGTACTGTCTTTATGCCATGTGAAGTTAGCTTCTTGTGAAAAGTTCCATCTTTTCCAATTTTTTCAAGACGCCACACATCATCTCCTAATGCTGGTGGATAATGCTTCTTATACACTATAAAAAGATAACATATATATACATATAAATGAATTATGATCATATAGTATAAAAGTATCAATATGAATAATAATAGATTTCATGAATCTAATACCTTCGAATTAATTATATATAACTCGATATCACTAAATTATCGCGATAAAAATAATTCATCAAGTCCCTTCTCTCTCTATATATGTATATACTTGTTAATAAAGTGCACATATAATATACCTAGGTTTAGGTATAGATGTGTCAGTGTTTGACTCATCAAGACAGATTTACCTCAACAAAAATCACAATAACATATATATGTATGTGTAAGTAATATATTTTGTATCGATACGATATTAGTGTGAAAAAAATGACTTACATTCTCCGCGATGATCTTTAACCATAAAAGAATCAGTCATGGCTTCCATTATTCGTATCGAATTTTGACCATTTCCTATGTGAACCACTTTTGCACCGATACGAAATCTCCTGCTTCGAATCCAACTAGAATTATCAGTAAATTCAAGATCACCAAGAGAAGCAACACCATCTCTCATAGTAATATTAAGTTCACCAGTAACCAATGGTCTTTTTCCCGCCCTTTCTTTAACAATATTCTTATTGAACTCTTCATGTGTCCAATTTTCTCCACTAGGAAAGTCTCCATCTAGCACCACGATCTCGATTTTAATCGGGCTAGCTAAGGTGGTTGGAACTAGGCAATCACCAGTCGCGTCTACAAGTAGGAGCTGGAGAGGGTATTGACCATCTGAATCCATCATTTTGCTATTGGTGAAAATTGGTAGAGAAAGTTTTTTGTTGAATATTAAACGTAGGTTTGATGGTTCAAGTGCTTTGATTCTTAATGAAGGTGATCTTCCTATTGATCTAGAACATCTTCTTAGTCCACTTTCAACCTCTTCATGCACCTATACATAATTTCAAGAAAGAAATTTAAATAAGTATCGACAAGAGGGTTTCTCATATGGTCATGTTGAATTATACACCCTTCACCAAAAAAATTAAAATATTGTGTATATAGGTCGAAATATCAAATCTTGAAATATATATACCACTTTTCGGAGCATGGGTTCCAAGGCTGAACAAAAGTTATCTAAGAAATTCACCATCACCACTTCTTTAATCACACTACAAACAAAGAAACAAAAAGTTAATTATAAGATGATATATATATAAATTAATCTTGAAATATTATATATAAAAAAAACCAAGAAGTAATTAATCATGACATACGAAGCAAAAGAAGGTGTTTTTCTTAGACGTTTGTAATTTGGTTGATTGGAGTCAGGATCAACAAAGTCATCAAAGAATCTTTTGGTTGCCATTGGTATATTATATGTGTGAAAAAGTTAGATGAAATTCAAAGAAATTTAAGAGGAAATGATATGAGGAAAGGAGGAGGGTTAGAGGGTTTATATAGGGTATAACATAAGGTGTTATGGTCTTATCTCAAATGTAGAAAATAATGAGTTAAAATTATAAAGCAAAGTTTATGTTATTTCCAAATATTAAAAAAATAGGTAAAGGAAGTTTCGTGGAATGATGAAAGAAAGAGCAAGGCAATAGAGAGGATTACAATTTCTAAGTGATCTAAGAAAATGTGATGTAACGACTTTGACGTCAAGGCCTATAAGTCAACCTCCCATCCCCAAAATAAACCAAAGAAGCCAGACAAGCAAACTAGTATAGATTATTAAAATACTTGGAATTTTCTTACATCTAAAAAGTAATAATAATACTTAGTGTTATACATGTATTAATGATGTAAGAATTAATTATAAATAAATTTATATATTATTTTATTAAGATATTAGTTATATATGGATTAATTATTCATATATTAGTTATTCTACTTTTTTCCTGCATAAAATGATACTTTCTCCGTTTAAAAAAAGAGAGACATATTTTGACATGACACGAAGTTAAGAAAATAAAGAAGATTTTTCAGTCTTGTGGTCCTATATTAAAGTTATGTCAAATATACCAAAATGCTTTTAAATCTTGTCGTCTTAAACATGTCACGTGAAAAGTTGAAAATAAAATATTGTTGAAAAAGGAAAATGACCATTCTTTTTTAAATAGACTATAAAAAAGTAAGTATGTTATTCTTTTTAAACGGAGGAAATATATTAATTCCCTCATAACTTAACATGTATTAGTTATGCGCTTCTAAGTTGTCAACTAAATATCCTATTAATTTTATTAATGAATAACTTATTTTCTAGTTACCAGTCAAATGTCGTATAAATTATATAAAAATTAATACATAAATAATTTATTTAATATTCAGCTACCAAATGACCCCTTATTGTAAAACTTTTTCAAAAGATTTTCTTTAATAGTTGGTTTTTAAATGAAGTTTTGGTGAAAGGGAAAAGAATGCTACGTGCACTACTATCGATGGGTTTTGAACCCTAAATCATTTGTGGTCTATGAAAGTTCAGGAGCTCACCACCAAGTAGCTATAAGGGCGTGTATTCGATTTCTTTTATTAGGTTTTATATTATTTTGATTTTGATTTTTTAATTTTAAAAAAGTGTAATTCAATTTGAATTAAAATAAATTTGATGGTTTTTCTTTTTTTGATTTTTTTTTAGTTTGATTATTCAGTCATGTCAATAATTAATAACATAATTAAAATTATATTTGCAAGTTGAAAAAAAATACTTACACAAGGAAAAGTAATAATATTAAATCTTTTAAATATACCTTCTAATATTAATCACAAGTAGAATTTAAAACACAATACTTAAAATATAAACCAAATCATATATATATATATATATATATATATATAATACCAATCTAAATTAACATTCAGTTTGATTTGATCTAATTTTTCAATTTAATCTGAATAATGCACCCCTAGCCCTTTAACTCCTTATCATTATTGTTAATTAGTTTCTTACGTAGTATTTTTCTAATAAATAGTTATAAAGAATTGGATCCCAAAGAATTAATTTGTTACTAACTATTAATTTTATAGTCTCTTTAATTATACTTTTAAAATTAACTTTTTTTAAACAGCAAAGCTGTTTAAAAAGGGGGAAATTAGTCAAAAATGTTTATTGAGTCAATTTTTTTTTTATCCGAAATAATCTTCATCTCTTTCTTCAAGCCATTAATGATTTCTTCCTAACTCGCAGCTTCTTCCTTCCTTCCTCTTCTTCCTTATTTTCAATGTTCCTTTCCTTCTTCCTTCCTTCCTCTTCTTCTTCTTATTTAAAGTTTGTCCAAAGCTTGACTTTAAAAATCGACATACCACAAATATAAATTTTTTTGAGTTAATAATATATCAAAAGATTCGAAATATTGAGAGAAGCTTATATATCCACATTTTGAGACGATTTAGAGGAGATTTAAATTAGTTGGAATTGAAGAAAAAATATCGGTCTTCAATGTATATTTCATTGTATCAACAAATATATACGTCTTTGATACATAGTTATATATTATCTATACATGATTATACACTGTTTATACCATATCGATAAATTAGGTATACATATTGATATATCTCATATACGTATGGTCACTTTGTTGAAAATAAGTTTTATTGTGTGTACTTATTATTGATAAGTAACCCCACAAAAACATAGGTGAGAAGTAGGAACAATAAATTTTAAAAGTAATTTTAAAAGATTATAGATACTCTTCTTTTTACACCATAACTAACAAAAATATTGCACTAGTTTCCCTAATTGGAACTGACCAAAATAAGCTATTGTTTAAATCAATTCATCAAAATAGTATGTTTTTAATTTTTTTTACAAAACTAATATAAACGTAGTCCACAGTAACGTTTTATGCTTTATTTTATTTTAAAAAATTTAATGAGAAAAGGGACGGACTGCTAACGGCGTTAAATAATAATACGTAACTGGGAATCACGTTTTAACTCTAATACGTTATTGGGAATAACGTTTTAAGCATATATCTTTTAATCCTATACTAGAACAAAAAACCCCAATTTAGTTGTACTAATTGCGGAAGAAAAAATGGGGAGATTCACGGAAGACCCAAAAAAACCCTCTTCTTTCTCCTAACCCACCTTCAGGTTGCAATTATGGCGATAAACAAAAACCCATCTTCTTGCTCTTAAAAGAATTGACGCTTAATCTTTACTCGATTTGAAACCCTTTTGTTCTATACAAGAGCTTTGAGAGTTTTGTTCGACTACTGAAGATTAGACAAACTACAAGAGATTGGAGGTGAAACTTTCGAAAATTTGAAGGACATCTGCAGATTTGCTTAAAAAGGGTCAAAAAACTTTTACAAAGAAGAATTTTTTTGTGATTAAGGTAATTTTCTCATACATTGATATAGTTTATCTTATAGTTGATGAATTTGTTGTTTTCCTTTTTGTTAAAAAATATCATTTTAGTTTCTGTTTTTTTCCCTTTTTATGAGAATAAGTAATTATATGTACTTGAAACTATTTGAGTGATGATATTCAATTTCCTCAACAGTTGCGACTCTTATAGAAAAGCTTATATTTTAATTGATATGATTGAAAATGTTTGAAGTGAAGCATTTGAGGAAAGTTTCTAAGTTACGTTGTACTTGAGTTTGATTTGCTTTGTTAGTTTGGTTCATTATTTTAAAAATAATTACCTCTGTATAGGTATTTCTTTTATGGCTGCTAATAATGCATACCAATTGGATCCCAGACCACTTGATTTGTGTGTATTAACTAAACAGCTCACTCATAGGTCACGAGATATATGGATAGGAAATGATAATATGATTTTGAACACAAGGAAATGTGATGGAAAGTTTTGGGACCTAGTAAATGAACATCCCATCCATCCACGAGTCCTAGATATGATTAAATATTATCCAGATTATATGGTGTTTATAGATCTCATAGGCCTGTTATAGATCGTAGTTTAATCACTGCACTAGTTGAAAGATTGCGTCCTGAAAGGATTCAAACTCCAAATTGTCACAGCTCGTTTTAATTTTTCTTTACTACTAAAAAACATACCTTTTTTCAAATCTTTTGTGGCATCTTCAGACCAGTACGAACAATACTCCATCTTAGATTCACATGTAGACATGAAAATGTCTTCCTCATTATCCAATGTTCTAAAATAGGGTACGTCATGATTTTGCACTTCAGACACATCCCGTTCAAATTGATTAGGAAGATTTATACTAATGTCATTTTGAGAAAAATCTCTAGCATCATTGATATCTTCATCAGATTCACTTTCACCGTCATCTTTTGAAGGTTAATCTTCCTATGAACTTTCTTCACTAATTTCAGAATTTACATCACTATATGGATCAACGTTGGTCTCATTTTCTCTGTGGATAGAAGAAATTTAATTAAATTCTAGAAAAATTATGAGACATAGAAGCTTGTTTTAAAATCAGTAATTTATACTCTAAGGGTTATTTCTTAAAAAAAAATTAAGGTAATTAATCACAAAAAATATCACTATCTATCTATGTATGTATATTTATAATGTGTAAAATTATGTTATCAACTAATTATATTAAAATTCAGTAAAACATTAATTTGTTGTTTTACCTGCCTTCATATTCCCTCGGGCTATTGTCAACATGTCTTTGGCTACTTGAACCTTCGCCAAATGATCGTTGGTCACACATTAACAATTGTTGGAATGGTGTTGAGCAATCGGTTCTGCATAATGAAGTTGACTAACCATGGCAAATCCATGATTTTGAGCCAATAAATTCATGTGATAACCATGTTGACCACTAATTTGAAGTAGGAAAAACTACAGAATATGGCAAACATCAATATATATATATTTAAAACAAATAGCTATAGTTTATTTTTTTATGTTATATGGATTTAACTACACAATAAATAGCAAAGTTAATTATATACAAATAATCATGAAAGTTATTAAATATTAAATAGGAAAATATTATCACAAGGATAATTAATTATGTCTAGGCACATTTTATGTGATCAGTTTTTCATTTTTATCCTCATTAATACTTTCTCTTTCATCAATATTCCTATATCACATATTCTCAATATTTTCCTCCCATATTTCTTACAATTTAAGATCTTTTTGATGATTCTAGGAGCAATTTTTGTGATTTGAATTCATCAAGTATCTTTTAATTGATTTTTTCTCTCTCTTTTATGAAGATTATATTTGTATCCATCTATAATTTCATCTATTTTTATTGGGGTTCGATTGAAGAATTATTTTATTTTCTCCATTGCAATGGTTATAGTTATAAAAAAAAAATAGTAAAGGAAGAACATGAGCATGAAGAGATTGAGGTTTGTGTGATTGTGATTTGAATTCATCAAGTATCTTTTAATTGATTTTTTCTGTTTTTTTTTTTATGAAGATTATATTTGTATCCATCTATATTTTCATCTATTTTTATAGGGGTTCGATTGAAGAATTGTTTTGTTTTCTCCATTACAATGGTTATAGTTATACCAAAAAAAAAAAAGGAAGAACATGAGCAATAAGAGATTGAGGTTTGTGTTATTGTCAAATTTGTATATAGTAGAATACTAATATACATAGATACTTGTATTGTAATATTAACACAAGTTGAAATGGTGATTTGTGCATACAAGTATATCTGGATACATAAGTAATCTATCCAATTTACAAGATTGATTAGGCAATACAAGTATAATTGAATACATTAATACTATATTTTTATAAACAAATACATGAGTTAACACCAAACCTCAAGTATTACAGAAAAAGCTTGACCAAAAAGAGATTGACGTTTGTTGGATTTATCAATTTTTTTATACAAGCGAATACTTACACACTTTGATACCTACACATTCTATTATTTTCCATTTTTCTTGTTTCTATGTTGTTCAATGTATCCATCTTTTGTTTAACAACAATGTATGCCTATATATACTATATTGTATTCATTTTTTTTGAATAACAACAATGTATTCATTTTTCAAATTTTCGTGTTCATATGTTAATTGTCATATTTTACCTTGTTTGATACATTAATACATTAAGTTTTTGTAAATACTTGTATCCTTGATATATTAATACTTTAAGTCTTATAAATAGAGATACCAATTTGAATTCAAAGTATTCATATGCTACACAATTAATACATGTTCCTTATTTAGTTCATTGTAATTAAAACTGTATTAGTGTATAAATAGAAAAATAAAAACATATTAAGAAATACAGCTAGAAAAAGATATAAATTGTAGTCATTTTTTATAAGTAACATACTTATAGCCATTGAACTTCAATAACCCTATAAATATAGTCATTTTTGTAAGTTGCTCTTTGAAATATATCATTTTGATTTGTTGATTTATTGTAGCAAAGATTGATCATCCTCAATTTTAAACTCAATGAACCTTGTATGGTTACCTTGAATCGAACAAGGATATTTTCCCGTAATATCCATTTGAATATTTTCACTAGTTGTACCCATTTTCTCATGCAATAATTCAACCAATTCAACATACTTCATTGAAGTATACATGTTAATAATCATTCTAGCACATTCAGTTTACCTAAATCCATTCATTTCAGTAATTATTTCGCCACCCCAATACAAAGCAACCATCACATTATGTTCAAAATTCGCCATTTTTATTCCTACACATAAAAACAAGTCATCTTTTTAATTAATAAATCAGAAAAATAATTTGAAAGCTATGGTAAAATAATAACATAATATGATATATTGACTTGACTTATTTAATTCATACCTTTGTGAATATTGTTTCAAATTTGGGCTACACAAACAAAAGCTTGACTGAATATTGTTGGAATGTGTAGAACATTTGCTACAACAAGGTTTATCTTATAACCATATGTGGTCAGTTTAAAAAATGAAAAAATTGGCTTTAACAGATCAGAGTGTCGTAATTGATAGTCACAATTTAATGTAAAAACGTGATCAACCGTAACATTTTATGATCTGTAAGATTCCAACATAGCAGGATTTGATTCTTAATTTGCAGAATTCGATGGCCCGTGATTAAATCTACATAAAACGTGAAAACGTTACTGACAGTCACGTTTTATATATAAAATGTGACTACCAGTAACGTTTTATAATTTGTAAAATTTGCAAGATTCGATTCTTTAATTGCAGATCCCATGACTCTCACTTTAGCTGTAAAACATGATCTATAGTAACGAAATATAAAATGTTACTTTGAGTAACGTTTTAGCTCTGCAACGTGATTCAAGATAACGAAGTATAAAACGTTATTGACAATAACGTTTTATTTCTGTTTGCTCCGTGAACTTTTGCCTTTTTCCCATTAAATTTTTTAAAATAAAATAAAACATAAAACGTTACTGTGAACCACGTTTATACTAGTTTTGTAAAAAAAATTAAAAACATACTATTTTGGTGAATTGATTTAAACAATGGCTTATTTTGATTTAAAAAATCCCTCAATCCTCATAATGGACCTACTACAATTATTATTATTATTAACGAATTAAGACAATATAATACTTTAAATAACTTTTGAATTTGCAAATCAACCCCCTCCCCCACCAGTAAAAAAAAAAACACACAACCACATATGTTGTAACTAACACACAAAGTAAAATTAAATAGGGAAAATTACTTATATACATACACATATTTACTTACCTCAATATCCATTTATCCCGACCTTTTTTAAAAGTTTCAAAAATCCCTTAATTCCTCCAATTTATAAAATTTCCTGATACATAAATATTTCACTCCTATTTTCAGCCTACACCCACGTTTTGCCACTCCCCATTTCACTCCTCCATTTTATCCCTAAATTCTCTCCACTTCTTTAGCAGTTACAAATTTCAAATTCATTTTGATTTTCAGAAGGTGTCTCTCAAGTTTATCAATTAATCTATTTTTGAATTTCAAATCTTTTCTATTTCCAATTAATGATTTCAAATTATTCAAGAGGTAGATTTCTTTCCATCACTTCAATTTTTGATTTCTTTTATTATTATTTTCTAATTTTTTCATCTTAAAAAATAAAAATAAAATTACATCCGCCCCCTGCCCTCATTGAAATCTTATTGAACCTTTGCAATTTTAGTTAATCATATTGTCGTTGAAAATTTTT
>JAJOOD010072353.1:0-14406 GCA_029582525.1 Solanum tacnaense
GATGATTTCCTGTGATAATATTTGTATTATCAATTGGTTACATCAAAATAAGTTAATCCAAACATTTACAAAATATATGTATAAAACTTACTTATTGGCATGATTTTTGAGAAGCCCTTGGTTAACCACTGCATATACTCATCAATTAGTTTAGACGACGGTTGATATGTAATCCCACATCCTTCAAATGGAAAATACTGACGAGCATCGTCATCTAATTTATGTTTTCCCTTCTCACTTGACCCAAAAGAAGTCACGTATGGAGATTGAATAATTCTTGAAGGCATCCTGTTTCTAGGCGCAGGAGTCTTTGAATGACTTCTAACAACAATCTCGGTGGTTGGAATATCAGTGGGTAATTGACTATCAGACAACAAATCATGACTGCCAGTTAAATCTTGTGGATTGTAAACACACAATGGTTTAGCAGGACTAGGAACTTTTCCTAGATCGGATACAAGTGCATCTATTGATGCTTCAGTTGAGGGCGATATTGTTGTTGATGTGGAAGAATCCTGTATAATAAGATATTATATTTTTTTTAGTATCATTGCATATAATGAATATAAGTGTCATGATGAATAATTGATAAATATACCGATGTATCAACTGTTATTCTAAAAGGCATAAAATGACGGATGTTGTGTTGAACTGTGTCAGCACCATCTTCATCCATGTTTACTTCATTTAAAGCTTGTGGGGCTTGATGTGCTTCATCATCCTGAATATAAGCATGTTGTATGTATCAGTTATCCATTATACTAATTATGTATGATATATAAATAAAAAAAAGGATAATGTATCAAAGAAAATTGTAATGTTTAAAGTTTTGATCATACTGATACCTTCTTAGGATCATTTGCTTCAGTATCAACATGAGTACTTTCATATGTAGGCTAGAGCTCTGAAACACGCTTCATTTGTTGTTAGTTACTGATATTATGATCAATCTATATTTGAATTTTTAATAATAAAAAAGGTGTTAACATAATTGTTACTGAAACATTATTTAACATAAGTGATGAATATAAAGTTGAAATATATAACTGATTAATGAGATAGAAGATTCGGTGAATCACCTTAACTATATATATGATCTATATGTGCTGATACAATGATTATGATTCTTAATACATACTTAATGTATGAGGTATACCGACAATTACAAACAATGTATCGGACACATACCTCTGCATTGACATGAACTTGATGTCCACCCTCATTAACAGATACACCAACCTCAAAATCAGCTACACCAATTGCATCAGCAAAATCAGTCTGTATATGTGAAGATGGTTGTTTATTGCTTGATTGAGGATCAACTTTGTTGTTTTCCTTGTGTCGAGATAGCATCAACTGCGAGTGGTTTTCCTTTATCAAGATTACAAGTTCCTCAAATTTCTTGTCAACCTATCAAAAAATTATAAAAAAACAACTACAATTAGAATCAATATAAAGAAAAAATAATAAAATCGAAATAATTACTTACGTAATTCTTCAAATGATGTTTCAATTCTTCAATATCTGGAATTACATAGTTGACTTTTTGAGCATCTGCAGAACCGTGTACATTAGCTGCCGGTGTTGGAGGACCATCTGGAATAGAAAATGGCTGATTTAATGACACATTGGACTGATCTGGCTAACTGGGTTCTGACACCTTTGTTTTAGGTGTATCCACTTTCTTTCTTCTTTTTGGTGGTGGTGGAGATGATGTATCAGACACTCTAGATGATCTCCTTAACAACTGTTCAGGAGGTCTTGTGGAGAAATCATCGAAATCAACAATGTCATTCGGTTGAACTATCTTGGGATTGATAGATGTGGTGTGGGTGAAGAAGGAGGATCATGTTCATCTTCAGTTAAATCAAAAGATGCAAGTTCCTCCAGTGTTGGCACAATGTTTGAACATGCATTCTGGAAAAATAAAATTTATTAATATTAAGAGATAAAATTATGTATCCTAACACAGAAAAAAATGATTTTAAAAAGATAAACTTGCAACCTTACAACTATATACTTAATTATGTATGAAATGTAACATAAAATGGGATTCAATGTTACCTCTTGAAAAATGCTAGTCATAAGCATTTCAAACTTTGGCTTTAAAGCCACAACCCTTCAATTGCAAATTCTAGGGATGACATTCCGTTCTTTGACAGCAATTTCAGGATTTAATTGGGATGCAAATTCATATGTCCATACGTTAAGTGCATAAGGCATTACATATAACCGATACAATTGTTTGCTAAGATTGAAATCTTGTCGGAATGAATCCATGAGCTTTGTGAATGCAATCTGTCCCCAAGGATATACTTGATATCTACCATCTTCAACCATTAAAAATTCTTTAACAGATATTGAAGAATCACCAGTTTGAGCCAAAATGAATGTATGGAGAAAGTACAAGATAGCCATCTGGAGTGCATCCTGATTATTCTCCCAGTTGCTCATCAAAAATCGTTGGACTAGATGATTCTTGCTTACACCTTTAACTACACCAGGAAAATATTTTTGGAATAGCCTACAGGGAGTTGATTCTGGGTATTCAAATTCTTTGGTATTGCCTTTACATTTAAGACCAGTTATTATTGCAAATTCTTTGATACCAAATTTCAAGATAACCCCATTTGCATGCCTAATATGCAACACTTTTGAGTTACCTTGTTCCAATTCTAACAACAACAAACATTTACTGATTTGACCCTGAAAATTACATTTAGGAATGTCTAAATAGGGTCCAAAAATTGTAGCTC
This sequence comes from Solanum tacnaense, assembly GCA_029582525.1. Classification (NCBI taxonomy): domain Eukaryota; kingdom Viridiplantae; phylum Streptophyta; class Magnoliopsida; order Solanales; family Solanaceae; genus Solanum; species Solanum tacnaense. The sequence continues at coordinate 2,757 of JAJOOD010072353.1, forward strand.
TAAACAGTTCAATTATATCATACCCTATAGACTTCTGGAACTCATCCAAAATATTTGTGTTAAAAGGGACACCAAACCTTATGGCATGTGTTGGTACCTTTTTTATAACATATTTGATTGACTGCAAAATGAAAAAGAAAATTATACTAAATAAAAACACCAAATAACACTACACAAAAATTAATGATACATAATAAAAACAAATTGATACATAGAAAAATACATGCTACCAGACTTTAACAGAATCGTATTATAAAACTTGATACATTATACAGAAGGATGCCCTGTATGATATATTATTAATGGTGCCTTTTTTATAACATATTTTATGATACATACATAAAAACACCAAATCACACTACACAACAAGTAATGATACGTAATAAAAACAAGTTGATACATAGAAAAATACATGTTACCAGACTTCAACAGAGTCATATTATAAAACTTGATACATTATATAGAAGGATGCCCTGTCTGATACATCAACGACTTTTTTGTTAAATTTGACAATTCTCTTTTTCATATTTGGGTTTGTCATGTATCATTTTTTTCGATACACATATAAAACAAGGGTTTTATAAGTTTCGACTAAATCTCAAATCAATATGTATCAAACTAAGTTAGGGTTTTTGAATGTATAATGATTTAACCCAATAAACAATATTACACATCCAATTAATGTATCAGTCAATTTCAGTCTACGATATCAAACGCAATACAAATCACAAACAAGTTAAATAAAGATTAAAAACACATACTCTAGGCAATGCAAGTCTAGAAATAGTGGGTGCTGCTTTTCTTCCCCTTTTTTGGGGGGTTTCTGCACCCTTTGGTTTAGACGATTTTGGCACATCTTTGGTCGACTGATTAATCAAGTTTAATGGGTCTTACAAACTTTTTGATCTAATTTCTGCCCAATTTTCATCATCAGAGTCGTACATTGTTCGATTAGTATTAGAAAGATTTGATGTAGGATCAGGATCCATATGTATCAAGAAGAAGAAATTGAAACAAAATAAAGATTGAAGGAAGAAGATGCAAGCTACAATGGCAGACTTTGGGAGAGATGATGGAGAAAACGACGTTTGAAAAGGGTTGGATTGAGAGAGAAAATTTTTGAAAATCAATTTGGATAATGATCTGTAACTGAAAAAATATTGGAGTGAATTTAGGGAGAGAAAAAAGGAGTGACATAGGGAGTGGTGAAACGTGGGAGGTAAAAAATAATCATGTATCTGACAGATTTGATATTTAAGTGAAATAACGGATTTAAGTAATTTTTTTAAAAAGTAGGGAAAAATAATTAATAAGGAACTTAAAGTTGTGTATTTAAGTTATTTTTCCAAAAAATAATGAAGCCTTTTATTGGGTATTCTAAGCCCAAAACTGAGCCCATCTCAGCCTTTTCAAAGCAACAAAAAAAGTTAAAACTTGTTGCACTCACGGAGAATCGAACTCGGAACGTGCAGTTTAGAAATGAACCCCCTTACCAGTGAGCCATGCTCCTCTTTAGGTTGTTGAGGGGGTTCATTTTAGTATCTATATGCTTAAAATCAGAAGTCTTCCTTATATATACAGTGTAATTTTTCGACGAGGGGGTTAGGGTGAACCCCCTAAGATCAACGTAGGTCCGCCCCTGAGTGTTATGAGAGAGAGAGAGAGAGATTGATTTTGGTTATTTGTATGAAAAACAAATTGATTTTCGAATATGAAAAGTAATATGGTATTAAATGGATGGTCAATGAAAATTAGTCTCAAAATAATATTCCCAAATGAGATAAGGCACATGTACCGCTCTAGACAACGACCGAAATTACAGACACACATTAACTAAACTAAGGTTCTTTACCTCTCCCCCAACCCCCCAAACTCATTTTTTTGTATTTTTGTACTCTTTTTAGCTTATGTGGCACACTCCGTGAATCTCATTTACTTGAGTCACGTGGGAGATGTTTGGAGGTGACGTAAGCCAAAAAAAGTGTACAAAATTACAAAAAAAAAAATGGATTTGAAGGGGTACTAGGATCTTAGTTTAGTTAAAGTGTGTCTCGTGGATTTCGGTCATAGTCTAGGGGGTATTTGTGCCTTATCCTTTCCTAAATTTCAATAATTTTGTTGGGACATTTAAAAATTCATATCTAGTATATTTGGTAGGAAAACAAGAAAACAATCCTAATATCTTAAAAGCCCAAAATACAATATCAAAGTTCATGAGAAAAAACTACAATGTTCGTGTAGCGACCGATTTTCTGACTCAAGATGACACCTACTATAACCCACCAATAGGTAAGTCAAACCTTACCCAGAACGACAAGTAATGAGTATAAGGGTAGAACTAACTAAATATAACACTAACAATAAGAAAAGATAGAAACAGAAGAAAACAAAAAACTATATACAATAGAAACCTCCTAGAATCTGGAAGTCACGAATACAAAGCTGTATAATATGAAAAAAATACAAGTCCTAAAAGTGGACCACAACAAGCCATCTCAAAGGCAAAAGACTAGCGAACATATATACATATGGAGATAGGCTGATCCAAGATGCCAAGTGCTCACCCATACAAACGATGCAGAGTGTAGCACGAAAAGTACTCAGTAGGCATCATAGGTCGACTGACCAAGAAAGGTAAAAACAATCAGAAAATATAAAATCTAGACACAAATAGAGGTCCAAGAGGATATAAAAAAAGCACACGAGCATACCAAAAGTAAACCTAAGTATAGCTAAACCAAACTAACTGGACCCCATAAGTCCAGAAGGAACACTCGTGCAAAAGTTTAAATAAAGCCCAAACGGACCCCATAAACTCGACATGTACATATGCTAGCTAAGACTACAAGAGTGAAGTTCCTGAATTCAACTCCTATAAATGTACTCCGGGCCTTGAACGCTATGTGATGGCCTCTAACTAGAGGTGACGGCCTTGAACCGTAACACTTTAACATTGTACTGGGAATAAGGGTCACGAACTGTCAACATCATCCTCGGATTGAAGATAACGACCTCGAACTGGAAATAATCATAGTGTCCAGTCAACTCCCAGCCTAGGTAGGAAGGGTGACAAAACGGTGTGTTGACTCCGAAGAGGATTCCAATATCAAGACTAAGTTATCGTGGAACGACGTCCACCCACAAGTATCAACAGAGGGCTCTAAGCCTAGGACATTCCGATCCCAAGTCATTGCAAAATCACAAAACCTCTGGTAACACACCGAAGCCACCGAGCTAGGGTGAGAAGACAGGAAGTCTACAAAGCTATGAAATCACCTAAGGTAAGGTTGATCATACTACCAGAATCAAGTCTTCTTTTAGTCTACAAGGATCTAGTCCATCTGAAATGATGTTAGAGGCAATAATAAGGCTACAAGGCTTGCGAGTCTAAGACAACACTAGTTTACCCTAGACTAAGGCCAAACAGGCTCCAAATAACATGTAACAACGCAAGTAATTCACAACAACATGTGGCAACACACATAAAACCTCAAATAGCATGGTACTACCCCCGAAACAGTGGAAATCAATCCTAAAACATGGTTTCTAAGAAGGAAAGCAAGAATAACTAGATACCCGCCTCCAATTAACATTAATCATCATAAATTTACACATTCAATCTCAATCTATTCAAAAGGAAGTTGTAGCCTACCTGTAGGCCGACTGTGCACACTCTAAATCATAATATCGTATCTTTTCCCTTTCGAATGGCCTCCAAACAGTGCCACTCCATAAAAAAAAATAGGATCACTGTGTCAGTACAATCATTTAGACACAAACACTTAAAACATAAATGGACCAATTTTGGAGTCAAATAGGAATCATGGGACCCGCATTGAAAATTCTAGAACTGACTCCATCAAAAGGTCCTAAACTATGCCTCAAACTTGTGTTCTAAAATTGAACACAATTCGAGGTCTGAATCAGCAAACAACACATGCAAATAGTTCACAAATTAAGTACCAAAAAGAGGAGGGACAACATCTTTAATGCAAAGTTCAACTCGAACAAAGGTTCCTTAACACAACCCAATCACTCCACCATGTAGCCTCGACAATACAAATGCGCGGGACTTCAAATCACCTTAATCGAAGTTGAAACAAGGGAGAAATTGCCTTTTTAAAATAAAAACTCAAGCTGCAAATTCGCTATATAAATTGCAGAAATCTGGTCACTCAAAGTCTATTTCAAGTCGCTAAAAGTCTAATGTCCATATCTTGAAAGTTAAAATGAGTAATCGCACAAACTCACACCGAAAGCCTCAAGAACCATGACGACCATGTAACTATCTAAAATGACCCTTTTAAGGTTGATTAAATTGTCAGAATTGGATTTTGAGGTCATCTTCTTGAACTTTTGATCAAAACTGACCGTTCAAGGTTCAAAAACTCCTAAAACACTAAAACTCGCACAAAACCCAAACGGACAACCAGGTGACCGAACTGTCAGTTCCAGCAAGTCATAAATAACTTGTGGTCGCGATTTTAATACTATAAACGATGAATATGAGGCATAAATACATAAATGGTCTGGTGGTCATTACAACATCCACTACTAAAAAAGACTTTCGTTTGCAAAAGTAAGAGTGAAGAAGTACCTAAAGGCTTAAACAAGCCATGAAACTGATCCCACATATCATCCTCGGTCTCCTAAGGCTTTCTCATTTGAATGATGACTCCAACGGACCTTAACCACATGAATGTCTCTCGAATGCAACCATGACACATCTGTGGCTAGAATGGCAACAAGCTCCTCCATGAAAGACAAGCGACCATTCAACTCTACTGCATTATACTAAAGTACTTGAGACTCATTAGGAACATACCAGTGCAGTATTGAAACATGGAAAACTAGGTGGATAGCATAGAAAACTAGAGGTAGAGCCAACTCATATGCAACCTCGCTAACTGTTCGGAGGATCTCAAAAGGCCCAATATACTTGGGTCTAAGTTTGCCCTGCTTCCCAAATCTCATCACTCCCTTCATGGGCAATACATGAAGAAATACTCTATCACCTACTGAAAACCTTAAAGGCCACCACCTACGGTTAGCATAACTATTGTGCCTACTTTGAGATGTCCAAAGTTTGTCCTGAATCACCCTCACCTGGTCCAAAGCTTCCAGAACCAAGTTTGTACCATGGGTCTAGGCTATGTGGACTAAAACCAACCAACCGAAGAGTAAAAATGCCTACCATATAATACCTCAAACGGGGCAATCTGAATATTAGAATGGTAGTTGTTGTACGCAAACTCTGCGAAAGGTAAGAACTGGTCCCACTTGCCTCCAAACTCCAAAACACAAGCCCACAACATATCCTCAAGAATAGTATGGTTCGACTGACCATCTGTTTGCGGGTGGAAGGTTGTGCTAAGCTCAATGTGAGTGCCCAACTCCTCCTGAAAGATCCACCAAAATATAGAAGTGAACTATCCACCCCGATCTAATATAATAGATACCAGCACACCATGTAGATAAACCACCTCAAGAATGTAGATACAAGCTAACCTCTCAGCATTGAATGATGACTGAACATGGAGGAAGTGTGCTTACATGGTCGATCGATCAATGATGACCCAAATGTTGTCAACACCTCTATAAGTCTAAGGAAAACTTGCCACAAAGTACATAGTGATATGATCCCACTTCTACTCTAGAATACGGTATCTCTGAAACTCACCACCAGGTCTGAAGTGCTCAGCCATCACTTGTTGCCAACTCAGGAAAATGGCCACATAATGTGTAATATCTCTCCTTATGTCGTCCCACCGGTAATGTTTCCTCAAGTTACGATACATCTTCGCGGTGCCCAGATGGATAGAGCATATAGAATCATGAGCCTCATGAAGTATCAGCTGGATCAAACCCCAACTCTCAGAACACAAATGTGGCTTGCAAATCTCAAAACTTTATATGAATCTAAGGTAGTCTGACCGGCATCATTGGATAACACCCGATCTCAAGCCACCAAGGTCTCACCTTGAAACTGACTGCTACAAATATGATCGAGTAAAGAGGACTGAACTCCCACATTAGCTAAAACAGGCCTAGAATATGAAACATCGAACTAAATCATCTGATTAGCTAGGGACTGAATGCCTAAAGCTAAAGGTCCCTCCTTGGTAGAGAAGGCTAGACTACCAATACTCACTGGCTTTCAACTCAAGGCGTCCGCTACCACATTCGCCTTGCCTCGATGATAGATCATGGAGAGTCATAGTGTTTCACAAGCCCAATCGAACAACGTTGTGTGGAATTAAGATCCCTTTCGCTCATAATATACTGAAGACTCATGTGATCAGTGTAGATCTCACAACAAACCTCAAACAGGTAGTGTCTCCAGATCTTAAGCGCAAAAACTACCACTGCAAACTCTAATTCATGAGTGGGGTAGTTGCGCTCATGTAGCCTAAGCTTCCTCGACGTAAAAGCAATCAACTTGCCCCATTGCATCAATACAAAACCTAAACAAATGCTGGATATGTCACAATAGACCGTGAAACCTCACCATTAACTGGAAGAGTCAATATATGAGTTGTATTCAACAACTTCCTGAGCTTTGGAAAGCTCAACTCATACTTCTCATACCACTCAAAAGGAATATCAAAGCGAGTCAACCAGTTCAGAGGTGCTGCAATAGTGGAGAAGCCCTCCACAAACCATCTGTAATAGCCTGCTAATCCGACGAAGCTCCAAACCTTAGTAACTGAAGTTGACCTAGCCCAATCACGAATAGCCTCAATCTTCACAGGATCTAACATGATTCCATCTTTGGACACAACATGCCTTATGAATGCTACAAACTTAAGCCAGAACTCTCACTTTGAGAAAGCATGAACCCGCTAATCTCTCAAAGTCTGGAGCACAATCCTCAGATGTTACTCATGATCACTTTTAATTTCATCTATGAACACAATGATAAAAAAAATCAAGATAAGAACTGAGCACCAGTTTTATTAAGTCCATGAAGATGGCAGAGGCATTAGTCAGCCCAAAAGACATCACCAAAAACTCGTAATGGCCATCTTGAGTCCTAAATGCGGTTTTAGGGATATCACTTCCCTAATCCTTATATGATGGTAACCGGATCTCAGAATAATCTTTGAAAATACTACAATACCCCGAAGCTGGTCAAACATATCAGAAATCCTAGGGTTGAGGTAATGGTTCTACACGACAACCTTATTCTGCTACCTATAATCAATACACATGTGCATCATACCGTTCTTCTTCATTACAAGCAGAACGGGAGCGCCCCAAGGTGATACACTAGGCTTGATGAATGACTCATCTAAGAGATATTGAAGTTGAACACTAAGTTATTTGAACTCTACAAGAGCCACCTGATATGGTGGAATAGAAATAAGACGAGTACCCTGTTCAAACCTAATAGGAAAATCAATATCAAGATATGAAGGTGGTCAGGTAGGTCGAAAGGAAACACATCTACAACATCAAGGACAATTGGAATAGACTCAACTGGAGCGACCTCCCTACTCACATCGTGCACATAAGCTAAATAAGACAAACACTCGCTAGCCACTAGACTCTGAGCCCGAAGAAAAGATATAAATCCAACCATTGTGCTACTAATAGAGGCCTGCCACACCACTAGGGGAATACAAGACATGGCTGAGGTAACTGTTTTAGAGAAATAATCTAAAACTGCACGATAGGGGGATAACAAGTCCATGCAAAATCACGTCGAAATCAAGCATATCTAGCAATATAAGGTCATTTCCAGTGTCACGCCCATGAATAGTAACTAAGCGATATTGAAATACCATATCCACTACTAAAGACTCAACCACGGGGTCGACACACACAATGGCGCTGCCATAGGCTCAAAACTCATACCCATACGAGAAGCATAATAAACAAGCACATAAGAATAGGTAGAGCCCAGATCAAATAAAACTGAGGCGGTCTGATGGCATAAAAAAATCATACATGTGATCACATCTTTCGATTCCCCAACCTCTGCCCTCGCTGGAGTAGTATAGAAATGACCTTGTCTACCTCTACCCTGGACATCAATCCTACCACCTGACCTACCTCCCCGTGGACCACCCTAAATACCCTATTGTCCACTACCACAGTTCTGGCCCTTACCTCAACCCATAGATGAAAGTTTTGTTGGTGGAGCTGGTAGCGCTTGGGGAGCAGCTTATGAAGCTGGAGAAATCCTCATATGCATGGGATAATCTCTGGACCGGTGTTCAAGATCCCCACACTCAAAGTAACCTGGAGATAATCGACTCCCAAAAAAACGGTTGCCACGGTCTGAAACACCAAACTGGGATCAATGACTCTGAATAGAGCCAGCCTCACTCTGACTGTACCGCTCACCCTTTTAAGCTTGTAATAAGGCCTGAACAGATTGGCTGGGCTGAACCTGCTGAAACCACTGCCTGGGTCTTTTATATGAGTCCCGCTTCTTGGAACGGACCGGCTATAGATGCCCTCTTGTCACTGCCCCCTTGGGCCTCACGATGGAGCTAGTCAATGGTGCAGGCCTAATCAACAATTTCCAAAAAGGAACAACCCATGGAGGCCATAGTTTGATTATCAATCCGTAGTTGAAGTCTTAACCCACGAACAAAGTATCAAACTCTCTATCATTAGTAGGTAGAATCACAATACCATGCCGGGAGAGCTCATGAAATCTTGACTCGTACTCTGACACAGTCATGGTGCCCTGCTCCAATCTAGAGAACTGATAGCATAGGTGGTCTCTAACGCTGCGGGGAATAAAACTGTCCAAGAAGGTATTACAAAACTCAGTACAAGTGGTTGGAGGAGACCAAACTGGCCTGGTCACAATGAAGGTACCCCACCTCTGCCTTACTTGCCCATCTAGCTAAGAAGCAGTGAAGTCGTCTCCTCTAGACTCCACCAAACCCAATGTTTACAGTCACTCATGGAAAGTAGTTGGAAACTCGTTGGTATTCTCACCCACAACCCTAGAAAACCTCAGAGGTGAAAGCCTAAGGAACACTCTAGCCTATTCTACTCCTTTAGCGGCATATATCCGGCCGCAATCATGGGTTGGAAACCCCCATGCGGTACCTTGGCCCAAGGTACCTCTAATTTAGGCTAATCCTACTGACCTGGTAGGGGTGCAGGTGCTGGTGTCAGTGTGATAGCTGGGGCCTGCTTCATGCCCCTAAACATTGTCAGAAACGGAGCAATGGCTGCCTATAGATTTGGAGCCATCACCAGTCCAGGTGTCGGCTTAGCTGCTCTTGGCCCCACCGGCTGGTCTGGAACACGAGTTGTTGGATGATCGGTTGCTGGCTCTAGACCCCTCTCGGTGCTACACCCCTATTAGGCAAGGAAGGTCGACCCCTACCTCGAGCCGCCGCACGGCACGTACAAGCCAACGTACGAATAGAGTTAAACAGTGAAATTTCATGAAACTAATAATAGATATGATGTGCGAAAGTGATACAAAAGAAAAGAATTCCTAACAACACCAGGTACCCTCCCAAGGATAGGATACGAATGTCTCTGCAACAATCCGTAGGATTTTACAAGGTATTATCTCTGTACAAGTGAGACCGGTGAACCTAGGACTCTAATACCAATTTGTCACGATCCGAATTCTCGTGTCATGATGGAACCCACTAAAACCCACTAGTAGGTAAGCAAACCTGTACCCAGAACGACAAGTAATGAGTACAAGGGTAGAACTAACTAGAAAATAACACTAACAATAAGAAAAGATAGAAATTGAAGCAAACAAAAAACCTATATACAGTAGAAACCCTCCAAAAACATGAAAATCACAAGTGCAAAGCTGTCTAATATGATCAAATACAAGTCCCAAAAGTGGACCACAACAAGCCGTCTCAAAGGCAAAAGACTAGCTAATAGATATGCACATTGAGACAAGCTAGTCCAGGACGCAAAATGCTCACACTCTTCTCTGATATCCAAAAGTTTCAAAAGATGGCACAAACGATAACCAATGATAGTTGGTACTAGAACCTGCATCACGAAAAAAATGCAGAGTGTAGCATGAGTACCAAAACAAAGGTACTCAATAGGCATCATAGGCCGAGTGAGCAAGAACGGTAAAAACAATAAGAAAAGATAGAATCTAGACACAAACAGATGTCTAAGCAGATATGAAGGAAAGAACACGATCATACTGAAAGTAAATAAAAGTACATCTAAACTAAACCTAACTGGACCCATAAGCACAAAAGGTATTGTCACGCCTCGAGCCTACACCCTGGGCGGGACTGGCACTTGAAGACCATTGCTGGCCCCAAGCAAACCCTTGGCCTGGCTTACTTAACAAAGCGGAAAACTTAACTCAACAGAATAACTCCATGCAATGAAAGGTCATAAAACAACCTAACTGATAAAATCTGGCCAAAAAGGTAACTCGAGCCTCAAAATAGAATATTTATATATATATATACATAGATGAGAGACTCAATACTAACTGACTGATTGTCTAAGAAGCCTCTATAATACTGAGATAGATGTTGGGACAGACCCCACAACATCCTAATAAAACAAAACTAAGAACAACGAAATAACAGAGTCCTCCGGAATGCAAGGAGGCTCACCACTGACTCTGGAATGCTCAACTGGATCAACGGTGTGCTGGATGATGATCCTGGGTACCTGCGTCTGCATCATAATAAGATACAGGCCAACTGGCATCAGTACATGGAATGTACGAGTATGCGAGTTGGACAGCTAAACAACAACTTAAGCTTGAATGGGATACAAAAGAGAACTTACCATGGCTCTATTCAACTCATGAGTAATTGAACTCAATAAAAAGCAATAAGACACATGCAATATATAAAGCTTGTAAAACTATTTAAAATATGACGTCAAAAATCATATCTATAATATCATAAAAATACCATGCTCCCTCTCAAAGTCTACTTGTGCAATGCATGAATGAAGTCTCATACCCCTATCCATACTAAGCAGAACCCCTCGAGGAACCATGCAATTTCTACTGTGGGAGTTTCTCTAACCGACAACCACCACTCGGAGCCTAAGTGGTGATACAGCGTTGTTACCATCACACTGCCAGACTGTCCTATACTTTGCCGTCATATAGAACTACTTTAACTTTAACTTAGTGGATCCACTAGCTTAACTTACGTGATCATCTAAAAAGTATGACCCATTAATCCCATGTTGACTACATGGTTCTTATGGAGGGTTGAGTTAATATGAACTCGCGTCCCCATTTCGGTGCTCAAGACTACTCCCAAAATATACTTTAGCTCATATGTTTAAAAAAACAAACTTCTTTCTCTAGTTTGAATTAATTGCTCAAACTACCCTCTTAAAAGATGTAATTGCTCTTGAAAACTCTTTCTAAAAAGAACATATCAAAACCATATTTTTAATATGATCATTGATGACTCGGGAAGTCATACTGCATAAACATTGATGGTATATCTAGAGACCATACTGTTTAAACATTGATGGCATACTCGATTGTCATACTAATCATGTTTTAGAAACTCTTACGCAAAACTCATCTTTTTCTTAAAAGAGATAGTACTCAAACTGCTCAAAACTCTTTTGGAAATCTCAGTTTCCTCTCATCTTAAATGTGAAAACATTTATAAACTTCTTTGGGAATACTTAGTTCCCTAATAACTTTTGAGAA
>JAJOOD010072355.1:0-28903 GCA_029582525.1 Solanum tacnaense
CCCCCCCCCCCCCCCCAAAAAAAAATAAAAATTATAAAAAACACAAATTTCCCTCCAAATTTTTTAAAACCCAATAAAATACCCTACTCCCTCTTCACTTAACAGTTAACACACCACATTGGCACATTTTGTACGCCTCCCTCCCCTGAGAGCTATATCTATAGCCTATAGGTTTTAAGAACTTCAAAAAATTACAGATTTGTTTATTTCTTTGCTTACTTTTATATTTTTTCTTAGTTTTTATTTGTTAAACATTTTAGTAAAATAATTATCCAAGACATATATTTTTCTCCTTGAAATTATGTATACACAGTTGCACATATAATTACTTGGTCTTGATTTTGTTGATACTAAAATACTTTATCATTATTGATAGGCATATAAATGACAAATTTGAATGGATGTCGATCAAGCTAAGGTGCAATTGAAGATTGTGGAAGAAGAAATAGGGGAGACTATGTTGCTTTGGACTCAAACAAGATAGTGTCTTAAAAGAATTGCATATTGTTACTATTCTTAAAATTGTAAAATGTAATTATATGTAACTTAGTAATTGTTGTGGAATTTCAAAAATGAATTTGTGACTACATTAAGTGACTTTTCTAACTAATAATAAAGCTTGTGGAATATTTTTTAATTTATAGTAATGAAATTGTTGAATCTATTTTGGAATTTAATTTAATTGTAACTATATTATAAAAATTCTTGTGATTAATAATAATGCTTATGGAATTATTCTTCAATTTGTAGCAATAATTTTTTATACGGAAAAGTGCCAAAAATACTCCTAAACTATAGGAAAAGGTTTAAAAATACCCTTCATCCATCTTTTGGTCTAAAAATACGCTTACATTCACCTTTTGGGCTCACTTATACCCTTGAAACTAACAATTCTCTCTTTATTTTTTATTTTAAAAAAAATATAAAATATTTATTATGTGTCATTCCTATTGGAAAATATAAAGAGCCCACCTCAATTAGATTATTTCTCATTATTTATCCAAATCAAAGCAATATACATCTTCAAGACATATATATATATATATATATATATATATAATATTGTAGTTGTTTTTATTATTTATTTATCTTTAGATCCAACTCCTCTCCATTTCCTCAAATTACGGCTAATATATAATTAATTAAATCAAGATTCTAAACATGATATAGATGATTAATATTTTATAAACAAATTTATTATTTCATAATCATAACAATATATTTTCTTATCCATACATACATCACACATTTTTCTCTATTTTCCTACTTAAATTTTCCCTATGGCTACGACCATCCATCTGTTTTTTTTTTAATGAGTTAATCTTTTAAGTAAAATTGTTTGTGGAACTTTTTCTTTGAAAAGTATTTATCACAGATTAGCAAAAAAATTAAGTTAACAATTTTTATTTTATTTTTAAAAAGGAAGATAGGTATTGTGGCACTATTAATATTTTTATAATATATTAATTATTTAAAACAAATTTTTTAAATTTTTTTAGAGCAAATACAAAATTACTAGATTTTTTAAATAAAAAAAATTGGGGTCTTGAAGAGGTATATATTTTTTTTATTTGAATAGATTATGGGGAATTTTTTTTTTAATAGAGATGATATTTTTGTTTTATCTAATAAGAAAATGACAAATAAAAAAAAAATTAAAAAAAAAAAAAAACTTTGGTTGTTAGTCATAAAGGTATAAGGTAGTCAAAAAGGTGAATGAAAGGGTATAAGTGAGCCAAAAAGGTAAGTGGAGGGGTATAGGTGAGCCAAAAAGGTGAATGGAAGGGTATTTTTAGACCAAAAGATGGATGGAGGATATTTTTAGACCTTTTCCTATAGTTCAAGGGTAGTTTTGACCCTTTTTCCGATTTTTATAGTAGTGGCTAAACCTATATATAATTACCAAAAATCTGGCAATACATTTTCACTTTTCATAGCAAATTAAAAAAAAATAGCTACAATTTTTGTATACAAGGCAAAAGAATGAATTCTTAGCTTTGTGCAAAAATATTTGTGGTAAATACCTTAGTTTTATAGCTATAGATTTTCTAACTCGTAGCTAAAAACAAGCATTGCTACCACAAAATCAAAATATAAAATAGCCACAAATTTTAAATTTTCATAGCAAATAAATAAAATCTTTTGCCACAATAGAATATATTGTATCCACAATATATAAAAATTGCTATAGATTTTATTAGATGTGGCAAAAGAGTAAAATTATTTGCTACAAGTACATATTTCATAGCAAGAATTTTTTACTATCATAGTCTACAACATATTTTTTTGTGTGGCTATAAGTGTTTGTGCTTAGCCACGGACCACGTAAAATTTGTAGCTAACTTTTAGCCACGCTACATCTTGCCATAAATACTATGTAATATTTTTTTATGGCTAAAGTGTTTAGTTATGAAAAAAATCATATTTAGCTACAATGTGTTTTGTAGCTTTAAATGCATTTTCTTGTAGTGATTAGTGAGGGAGTAGTATTAGTGAGTAGTGTATATATATATTTAAAAAAATAAAGATAAAAATATAAGTTAACTATTTTGAACTAATAAAATAAAAGTTAAAAATACTAATTTATTTATTAAAACTTAAATAAAAGACAAACATATATTTTTTTGGTTATTTCTCGTTTCTTTTGAAGAAATTGAAAATAAAACTTAGCCAATATGACTTAAATTTTGTATTTCATAATCTTTTAAAATAAATTTACTGTAATAAGATTAAAAAAATTTTTGTGTTAGATCAAGAAAAAATATTTAAGTATTAAAAATGGTATAAAACTTCAAGTTCGGTCAAGAATCATGTCTCTACAATAGTAGCAAGATAGTAACTGAAAGTCAAGGAGGGGGGGGGGGGGAATTAAAAAATTCCTTTAGATGACTTCTTGTATGGAATAGCCGACTCACCTGCAGATTAGTATAACAATTTAAAGTAAAGATGAACGCAGTAAATAAAAGACTCAGAGAGTTTTATACTGGTATGGAACACCGGTGTGGTGCCTACTTTCAGTCCCCTTGTGTTTCAAGGGTTTCCTTAAGAGCTTGTAGAGAACTTTGGATAGTACAAAGTGTTTAGGCTAAGAACCATGTCTAATGTGCAAATCAAATTTCCTACTTTGCCACAACCTCTACTTGTATAGCCTACACTCTAATATTTCTTTCTCTTTTCTTTGTCAATTGTATGCTCACAAGAATACAATGCGTTTATGAAAGACAATAGAAGATAATAGTACAAGTTCAAGTGAAGTGCACAATCTTCTATGATACTAAGGCTGACTTATATAGGTGAGGTTCTAATAGAATATGTGCGTCCACTATCAGTCAACGGACCAGGTTCCTTGACTCAGCAAGAACAGTAATAAAGCGTAGATAATGAACAGAAGACAACACAAGCAGTTTACGTGGAAACCTACTTGCTCAATGGAGTAAAACCACGACCTGTCACACATGATTTTCAAGTTCTTTCACTAATCTCTTCAAGCAAAAGTGAAACACAGATACAACACCAAATGAAATTAAGCTATTAATCTCAAAGCTAAGTAATAACTCTATTACTTACTGAGCCTAAGCAGATACCACACTGCCCACTAAGCTATCAACCCTAGATAACTTAGACTTCAACTAAGCAGATACAACACTGCCTACTAAATCAACTAGCTCCTAGAAGACTTAGAATTTGACTAAGCAGATACGACACTTCCTACTAAATCAATTAACTCTAACTGATTTAGACTTTTACAAATCTAACAAAGATCTGAATCCTTTATAGATTAGGAACAAATTTACAATGTAAGCACATAAGATATAATCCTAAGACAACTAGATAGCTTGCAGCTCTATCAGGTCCCTGTTGCTCTTGAGGATAATATTTCACTAAGATCGTCTTTGCTTGTGTTCTTGAGAATTTTCAAGACGCAAAAACTGAGGTTGTGTCTATTGAACATAACTTTTATGAATAATAGACACAACCTTCGAAGCCATACTATTGGCCGAGGTTTCTGCCACAGTTGGAGATTGTGCACCAACCAACTGTACTTTTTACAGCCTGGCATTTGAGTGTACATTGATACGAGGATCAGGTCCCTTTACAAGGTCCCATGGTTTGTCAAATCATCAAAACTATAAATAACATTTTCCCCCTTTTTGATGATGACAAACTCCACACAAATGCCTGTGTTTTCATTCTCCCTGTCAACAACATTCTTTGCATTTCATTCCCCCTGTCACAACCTGCCTTGCATTTCATTCCCCCTGACAACTTGCCTTCCCAACCTAAGCAACCAACATTTTCCCCATTTTGGAATCATAAAAAAGAAGCATAGTAAACCAACATAACAAGTAAGTTTGCAAAGTAAGATCATAGCCAGGGGCAACACAGACATGGTAAAAAAAAGATTAAACAAGAATTCATCACAACAAAACAGGAACCAACTTCATTGCACAAAAGATAGCATTCAATACATTAAAATTAAAATGATATTGAGAACCCCGGACACTGTCCACACAAAAGAAAGACACATGAAGGGAAGGAAGAGCACTATGAAGATGGAGGCTGATGGGAGAGGGACTTGATGACAAGAGTAAGCTGATCATTTGCTTCATTATTGTCTTTGATCAACTTTTCTTGTAGAGCAGCATTTTGAGCCAGGAGGGCAGCATTCTTTAACCTTAACTCTTTGGCTTCCTCAGTACCAGGTCCCTCAGTCTGTACTTTGAGCAGTTGAGCCTTTAATAATGCAATCTTTGCATCATTGTTACTCATAAGCACAATCATCTCCTCCAATTCATGCTTCAGTTTATTTTGTTCCATTACCAACTGAGACATCTTGCTCAGTGGTCCTGCTTTCCCTTCGATGCACTCACACTCTACCAAAGTATTCAAAGAGAAGGACTATTTAGAAGTTCCAACAGTACCTAGTCCCACTAGAATGTTCAAATGTTTAAATACTTTAGTGAGGAAATACTTGTAACCCATACCATGTTTGCCCTTGTGTTCAATTATGGTTTATACATGTGCTCCAACATTAAGGCTGGGAGATTGAGGGGTTCAAATCTGCAGAGTGATTCCATTACAAAACAGGTCAGTCGGAGATGCCACTGCGTGTTTCTTAGTTCGAGGAAGGAGTACCTTATTGACAAACTCGAACAACAGTTGGTACTCTCCCTTCATGAGCTTCTTTTGGACACTCGCATGGCGCATGTCAGGAAGTTTGGAGCATTCTTTCACAAACTGCTTGGTGCACGACTTTCCCACCACGAATCTGGTCCCTTGTTTGGGTACCTCCAGTATTTTTCCCAGCAGTTATTCATCCAGATGTAGACTTCCGTTACATACCAAGGTGTTAAGGATGCCATTTTCTACAAATTTTACATTATAGTAGAACTCTCGAACTTGCTCTTCATGTAGAACGGGATATTTGGTCATGAACAAGTGAGTCCATGATTGAAACTCCACAAGATCAGCCAATGAGTCCGTACCTGGCTTATTAAGGATTTCAGTATCAAACACCCTCCCTCCTAGAACCTTATGTAGGCGTAGATTATCAACAATCGTTTGCTTGTTCACTTCCTGGCCATTCTTATTTCTTTTGGTACCTGGTCCCTGTTCAGAGTTTTACTTGAGAACAGAGGAAGTTTCTCTCTTCCTCTTTGATGGTTCCCTCTTTTTTTGTGAATCATTTCCTTTTCTTTTTGTAGTGTCAGCCTTCTGGATAGTAGGTTTTCTGGATTTCAACTTGCTTATTTTCTTCACTTGTTTCCTTTTCCATTTTGTGTAACAGCCAGTGGGGTGTCTTTATCTACAGACTCATTTTCAGAGAGTTCGTTGGAGACATCCACCACATCATTAGTAGGCAACTCGATTACCATATCACCAGACCTTTTTCTCCTTCTATTTTCCACCGTAGTTGTTTCACTTGACTTCATAGCATCCCCCGTGAGTTTTTGGGAAATTGCTCTAGTAAGGGGCTTTTTTTGGAGTTTCTTCTGTGACCTTTTCTTTTCCCTTCGTGGTGATAAGGACCATTCTCCTTTTCAGTGCCCACTTAAGAGGGATGTCATCCTTGTCAGTCTCACTTGAATCAGTAGAAGAATGGAGACCAACCTCAAGTGTTTGGTCGAAGACTAGTTCTGTATCTCCAAGAATTCCTTCTACAAAACTACCTCCTTTCTCATTTGCAAAATTGCCTCCTGCTTCATGTATCACCCCTTCTCTCATCTGTGCCATACTTTCGATAACTATGCTTTCACTGGTAACAAGAATGTTAGACTCAGAGGACTTACTCTTGAGAAGATCACCCTCAAACAAGTGGTCAGATAAAATGGTTGAATAGGGACCAGGTTGATGCGAGGGTGCTGGGTTATTGAGATCTATGGGAGACTGGAGAGTAAGAGGACTGGCATCTGTAATGTTGACCGGAGAGATGGTCGACATTTTCGATGGAGAGGGTACATCAGATGATGTGTAGAAGGCCACTAGATCTATTTCATTTAGGGAGTCCAGCATTTGTTTGGAAGAGGAAGGTGATTGAGACATATTAGAAAGAAGAGGAGGAATAATGCTGAAGAGAGAAATATTAGGGTTTTTTGTAGAGAGCCTTGAGAGGAGGAAGTTTGAAAAGTGAAGAGATAGAACGGAGGGAAGATGTATAAAAAGAAAATAAAATGATGTGTCAGGTCTCTGAGTAGATGTGTCGCTTAGACTTAAGGTGGTGGGACAACAGTCAGAATGGTCAATGACTAACACGTGGAGATCTCAACGGTTCTCATTTAACAGTTTAAGCAAAATGTAGAGAGTGCTAACCTTTAGTCAGGACCAGGTCCCTAACTGCAGAAGAAGTTTAATCCCTGAATGGTTCTGACCATTCCTTACTCCTGCGATTTTCCATGAGTGTATACCTGCAACAGGTACATAGTTGATCTTACTCAAACAAAGCATTATAAATAATGAGGATAACTTCCCTTCTGATCATAGCCAAAGGAAGATTGGATGCCTTCGAATAGAGGCAGGTCATATCATGTTCATCAACCCCAGCTTCAACCTATTACTCTCAAATTGATCTTTTACTGAGGGCTTTTGTGAAAATATCTGTTATCTGCTCTTCAGTTCTATAGTACTGCATACTGATGTTCCCTTTTTCAACATTGTCTCTTTAGAAGTAATGCCCGATATCAATTTGTTTTGTTCTCTTATGTTGAACTGGATTCTTTCCTATGTTGACTGCACTGGTATTGTCACACATGAGTGGAATGGTATGAATTAGTACTCCAAAATCTTCAAGTTACTGCTTGATCCATAGTAGTTGGGAACAACATGATGCAGCCGCTACATATTCAGCTTCAGCTGTAGAGAGAGCCACTGAATTTTGTTTCTTTGTTCCCTAGGAAATGAGTGAGGAACATAGGAAGTGTGCCATTCTAGACGTGCTATTTCTGTCCACCTGATAACCTGCAAAATCGGCATCTGCATACCCCACTAGATCAAATGAGTCTCATGTTGGATAGAAAAGGACCACGTCCCCTATCTTCTTTAGATACCTCAGAATCCGCTTGGCTGCTTTTAGATGTGACTCCCTGGAACATGCCTGAAACTTTGCACACATACCTACACTGAAGACAATGTCAGGTCTGCTTGCTGTCAGATATAGCAGTGATCCAATAATTCCTCTATACATGGTTTGATTCACCAAGGAATCAGACTCATCAGCTCTCATCTTTGAGTTTGTACCCATGGGGATGTCAATAGGCTTGGAGTCAGCCATATGAAACTTTTTTAGCAATTTTTTTATGTACTTCTCTTGGCAGATTGAGGTGCCACTTGAGGTTTGCTTGATCTGCATTCCTAAGAAGAAGTTCAACTCTCCCATCATGCTTATCTCGAATTCATTCCCCATCAATGTGGCAAACTCTTCACAAAGAACCTCGGAAGTGGCTCCAAAAATGATATCATCGACATACACTTGGATGATGAGCAATTATTTGTCCCTTTTCTTCAGAAATAATGTGTTATCTATCTGTCCCCTTTTGAATTCATTCTTTAGGAGAAATCAAGACAATCGCTCATACCAAGCTTGTTTCAGTCCATACAGGGCCTTGTCGAGTTTAAACACATGATTTGGACAGTCAGCATCTTCAAAGCCATGTGGCTATTTTACATACACTTCCTACTTCAAGTCACTATTTAAAAAGGCCCTTTTCACATCCATTTGAAAGAGCTTGAATTTCATGAAGGCTGCAAAAGCAATGAGAATTCTGATAGCCTTCATTTTAGCAACAGGAGCAAATGTTTCATCATAGTCGATGCCTTCCTCTTGATTATAGCCCTGAACAACCAGTCTTGACTTGTTCCTTGTGATAACTCCATTTTCATCAAGCTTGTTTCTGAACACCCACCTGGTCCCTATAATGGTTCTGTCAACAGGTCTAGGAACCAGGTGCCACACTTTGCCCCACTCAAACTGATGGAGTTCCTCTTGCATGGAATTGACCCAGTCAACATCTTTCAAGCCTCCTTCACATTTTTGGGCTCAATAGTTGATATGAATTGCTGAAAATGCAACCAGATTTCTAGTCTTGGATCTGGTTTACATTCCAGAATTTAATGGTGAAATGAGATTATCAAGAGGATAAGATGATTGATTCTTCCATCTTGATTTAGAGTTCAGGGGTTGAGGTTGATCTGTCTACACTTCTTCATTCTCGGAATCACCACTTTCATATTGAGGTGACTCTTCCTGGTCAGCATTGTTGGATGGACCGGGTCTTTTGCCAGTCTTGTCAACTCCATTAACCCTTCCAAATTGATCGGACTGAGTAACATCAAGGTGTTGATCTTCTTTAGCTCGTGAATCACTCACTCCATCTCTCTGTATCTGAAGCAATTCCTCAATATCATCTTCATTCTTCTGCTCGAGGTTCGTTAATTCACCACCTTTATAAAAAATCACATGAACACTTTCTTCAATGCACAGTGTTCTCCTGTTGAATACTCTGTAGGCTTTGCTGGAGGATGAGTACCCTACAAACACACCTTCATCACTTCTAGGATCAAATTTTCCTAGATCATCCTTGCTATTGTTAAGCACAAAATACTTGTAACCAAAAGCCCTTAAATAACTTAGTTTGGGCTTTTTGCTGTTGAGGAGTTCATAAATTGTTTTGTTCAGTAAGGACCTGATTAAACACATGTTGGTGACGTAACATGCAGTGTTAATTGCTTCAGCCCAGAAGTTCTGAGGAAAATCGAAATCTATGAGCATGGTTCTAGCAATATTAACCAGAGTTTTGTTCTTCCTTTCAACAACACCATTTTGTTGAGGTGTGATGTTTGCGTAATCAAGATACAACTTCCAATGCAATTGTCTATGATCATACAATAGAAAAGTAACCCAACCAAGGGTTGGGATCGTTCCCAAGAGACTAGTTTTGATAATTAATAGAAAAGTAAAATTTAGTTCTAACTAGTCGTAGCTAAAGACATTAATGATTAAAAACATTGTAAATTAAAGGGGGACACAAGAGTGCCAATTAACAATTGGGTTTTGTCACTAGTAAGTAAAAACAGCAAAATAAACAAGGATGTCTAAGTAATGAGAGGGGATCCTTGGGATGTGACAGGAATACGAGTTAGGCTAGATTATTGGGTGCATGTTTTCTATAGAAGATTCATAGAATAATTGTGACTAGGCTAAAAGGGGGATAAGCTCTCTCTCGAGCAACTTACCCCATTTCAAATGTGTTCCTCTCGGACACCCACTTGCCAAATGAAGACCAGCCTACGCCTTAACCCACTCACTCTCTCGAGCTGAGTGTGTGGGAATGAGACTATGATTCACTCTCTCGAGTTGAACCTCATGTCGACCCACTCCCACCTGCCATCAATTTAGTAGTTTTAATTTTACGACCTCTCTCTCGAGCAAGCTGAAAACACATAAATAAACTTGTATTTGCAACTACAAATTCATTAAATTCATCCACAACTACTAAATGAAATCACAATTAAACTACGATTAAACTATCAGCAAGCAAGACCCAACAATTATCTTAACCCATATTCGCTAAATCACACCCCAAGAATATGGGTTTTTAGCCACACATGTATAAGAGGTAGAAATTTATACCAAATTGAGCTCGCATTCAACTGGGTATCAAGATTTAATTATTAATACATGCATAAATCGAAGAATCCAAGAGACCTAAATCCAAATCTTGAAGACAAAACCCTTTGGATCTTCAAGTCTTCAAAACCCTCTCAAACTTAGAGCAAAAATATCAAAAAGTACAATTCTATATGAAAATTATAATAATTGTTCCACACTTAAAACTACAACTCTAACTAGTATTTATAGTTTTCACATATTTATGCTGCAGCGGATCATTCGGCGTCATTAGTCAGAATCGCCGATCAACTCGGCAATTCACCTTTTGGTGTAGTTCATCGCCGTCTTGCACGAGCCTTCAACATCGCCGTGCTCTGGGTCATTGGGGGACATGGTACTGCTTCACGGAACTTTTTGGCGATGCGTTGACTGCTCCCTTTTTCTGCCGGCTTGATCCTTTCCATCAGAGCTCAGCACACTGGACAAAAAGGCGAAGTAAGACCTTTCGACGACTCGCCAAGTGGACTCGGCGATCCTCAGGCCTTCATTTCTTTGTTCTTTTCAACCTTTTAATTCCTTTTTGCGATGTAGTGTCCATGCTTTCCTTCAAACTTCAAATACCTGAAACTTAAGGGTTCTCATAAAAAATTGAGATAAAATAAGCATTTGAGGACAAATTTTCTATCAAAATATTGCCCTAAATGAGTCCAATTTGTGGACTCATCAATACCCCCAACTTAAACTTTTGATTGTCCTCAAGCAAACTCAAGTTCAGCCGTTCAAAAAGGGTGTCTCGAACAGTGCTACACAAGACTCAATCATAAATACACACAACAAAACTCATTTTACTTATACAAAGATCAAATGTGCACTCAAATATTCAAGTTGTGACTCACCAATATCAAAAAACCTCATGCTCACAATACTTGCTTCAAATGCAAGTTCAAGCTTAACCGAAGTGTTCGAATGGCCCCACACAAATGATGATTCCATTCTCACACGCAAAAGTATAATTAATTTAAAGTTTGGGAATCAGATATAACACTCACACTCACAAAGATGAACACAATGCATGTTTTCACCCATAGGTTTGCCTATATTTTCCAATCACATTTGTTTCCGCTCACTCAAGATCAAAAAGGTCTTTTCAAGGCTTGTAATGGGGTTGAGTGCAAAGGTATGGTCATTTAGGCTCAATGACTTTCATTCTCATGAAATGTGGTGCTCACAACCTTTCTTTCCTTTTCCTTCATCATTCATTTTAGTGCTCATAAGTTATCCTATTATTCACTTTCCATAGACTGTTTGGGAACCCCGTTTCTTTAGTACTTTATTCCACAACTTTCTTTTTCATTTTTTTTCTTTTTCTCTTTTTTTTTATGGAGGGGTTCCATTATTCTTCAAAACCATGGGTAAGAGGAGACTTTCCTTGCACTTCTTGGTTTGCCCTTATCTTTTCACCACACCCCCAACTTAGGCTTTTGGCCTAAGTTGGCAATTCAACTAACAACAACTTCATGAGGATTATGGGTAATGGATAAAGAAGGGTCTAGATTTTATCAAGTTTATTCCAAAGAAAGCTAAGGCTCAAGGGGTGTTCAAAAGCAGTTCACACACTCACAAGGTGGGTCACAAAAGAGGTATATGTCAAATTGGTTCACACTCTTAGAAGTTGCCTAAGATCATATCAAGAGATAGCATCACTTAGTTGACCGGACCAACGGGGCAAATTCACGGATCTATCATGCATGGTTCAAAGTAAGCTCATCACACTAGGCATTGACACTACAGTCAAACAAGACTCCACACTTTCGCTAGTGTGCAATGATCATCACAAGAGACTCAATTCGATATTAGGCTAGTCATAACGAAATGCAAAGAGTTCACATATTGTCTATGCAACTTCATTTAGTCTCATCGTAGCCGCGCATTCATGTTCATTCGATTGACAACACTATTCAAGTCATCGATATTGATCGGAACCGAGACTTAAATTTTGCAAAAGAACAGCCACATTCAATACATGAGAGGTGGCAAAAAATTTTGGACTAGTCAAAATCATTTTTGCAATTTTTGCGGTCAAAATCATTTTTGCAATTTAAAATAAAAGAAGCCATAAGCTCAAACATCCACAGAAACGGTGTAAACACAATTTAAGCACAAAACCCAAATATAAACAAAACTCGATTCACGAGTGGCACACAAAGGTGGGCCTCACCCCACCACAAATAAAATCATTTGCCCTCAAATGCGAATAAAGGAATCCAAAAATAAAAATAAGTAAGACAAAGAGGGAGGTAAAGAAGTGATCCTGTCTATGCAGTTGCTCCATCTGTCAGGGCGACATGATTCTTCCTTCGACTTTGGGTGTAGTTATATCTGCTGCTTCGAGTTGTAGACCTTTCACAATTTTAGCATTAAAAAGAAGGCGAGGTGGGGACGTTAAGCGAGCCATTGAGTAGTTCAACGAGCTCTACACAACATCGCTAAGCAACCCAACACGCCTATTTTCAACCCACTTTCTCGAATGCTTCACAGCCACCCTGCTTCAACTTTACTCAAACGCTGTCGAATTCCTGCACACCCGGTGATGTCAGTCGTGATCGCCGAGTCATTCGGCGTGTCGCCGAGCAATCACTTGTTTGACCAAGTTTTACAGAACTTTCCAGTAATCTTGGGAGTTCAAACGGCGGTCTCAATCGAGATTGCCAACAGAGTCGGTGATGCGCCAATAATTTCACAAGCTCGCCGAGTTTTACAGGCTCTAATTTTGGAGATGTTTGGAGTCAAACGGCGGATAAGGTCGGGTTCCCCGACCTCTTCGACGACTCGCCAATTGGATCTGTTGCTTGTTACCCTGCACTTTTCGAGCACTTCTCACACTTCAACCTATACGAACAACACATCATTATTTTACCAATACGCTAATAAGGGGTTTTGGGTTGCCTCCCAAACAGCGCCTTAGTTAACGTCGTGACACGACGCAAGTCAGCACTCAAACTCCATTTTTGGGGTTAGCCTTAGTATCACTGGGCAACCCCCTATTTTATTGCGGGAGGAGATTGGGTGACGCGTATCCCATGAGGTTCTCGAGCAGTTGGACAACTCTGGAATGAGACCAAATTATCCGCTTCATTCCTTCAATGTCTTCCTTCATTCCTTTCAGCTCTCTATCTTGCTCAATCACCTTGTGGAGAATGATTGAGAGCATTCCCTCAAGGCGTTTAACCTCATTGTCCTTGAGACTTCTTCGCTCATGAGGAGGGATGTATTTATCCTTCCTCTTACACTGGACTTCGATCTTCACCATCTTTTTGGCAAACTCATCCATCTGAGTCATTAGGGCGGCCAACATAAAGTCCTTTTCTACTTCTTGGTTCGTTTCAGCTATTTGATTAAGCAGTTGAGCTGCTATCACATATGGTTGTTTCGCGATGCCTCCTGGAATGAGTTGGTCGACCAACCTCTTATATCCAAGACCAAAACTTTTGTAGAAACAGTCAAGAAGAGCTATGTCGGGAATTTCATGATTTGGGCATTGATTGATCAGTTCATTAAACCTTGCCCATGACTTGTGGATCCGTTCACCTTCCAATTGCTTGAAGGTGAGGATACGATCCCGGAACATCATTACTCTAATGGAGGAAACTCCATTGGCTCCTGAGTATAGCTCGCTATGCTCACTTCCTCTCTTTTGGATACAAACAAACCAACAAAACAAAATTAAAGATTAAGTTAGTAAACTACAACTAAGAAGGACAAAATTTCACTAATCTAAAAATTCCACACCCCGGCAGCAGCGCCATTTTGATGTTTGCATAATCAAGACACAACTTCCAATGCAAGTGTCTACGATCGTACAATAGTAAAGTAACCCAACCAAGGGTTGGGATCGTTCCCAAGAGAGTGATTTTGAGAATTAATAGAAAAATAAAATTTAGTTCTAACTAGTCGTAGCTAAAGACATTAACGATTAAAAACATTGTAAATTAAAGGGGGACACAAGAGTGTCAATTAACAATGGGGTTTTGTCACTTGTAAGTAAAAAGAGCAAAAAAATAAATAAGGATGTCTAAGTAATGAGAGGGGATCATTGGGATGTGACGGGAATACGAGTTAAGCTATATTATTGGGTGCATGCTTTCAATAGAAGATTCATAGAATAATTGTGACTAGGCTAAACTTTAAGGGGGATAAGCTATCTCTCGAGCAACTTACCCCGTTTCAAATGTGTTTCTCTCGGAGACCCACTTGTCGCATGAAGACCAGCCTACGTCTTAACCCACTCACTCTCTCGAGCTGAGTGTGTGGGAATGAGACTAGGATTCACTCTCTCGAACTGAACCTCATGTCGACCCACTCCCATCGGCCATCAATTCAGTAGTTTTAGTTTTACGACCTCTCTCTCGAGCAAGCTGAAAACACATAAATAAACTTGTATTTGCAACTACAAATTCATTAAATTCATCCACAACTACTAAACGAAATCAAAATTAAACTACGATTAAACTATCAGCAAGCAAGACCCAACAATTATCTTAACCCATATTCGCTAAATCACATCCCAAGAATTGGGGTTTTAGCCATACATGTATAAGAGGTAGAAATTTATACCAAATTGAGCTCGCATTCAACTGGGTATCAAGATTTAAGTCTTAATGCAGGCCAAACCTAAATCCAAATCTTAAAGACGAAATCCTTTGGATTTTCAAGTCTTCAAAACCCTCTCAAACTTAGAGCAAAAATATCAAAAAGTACTATTCTATATGAAAATTATAATAATTGTTCCACACTTAAAACTACAACTCTAACTAGTATTTATAGTTTTCACAGACTTGTGTTGCAGCGGATCATTCGGTGTCGTTAGTCGGAATCGCCGATCAACTCAGCGATTTGCCTTTTGGTGTAGTTCATCATCGTCTTGCACCAGCCTTCAACATCGTCGTGCTCTGGGTCATTGGGAGACATGGTACTGCTTCGCGAAACTTTTCGGCGATGCATTGACTGCTTCCTTTTTCCGTCGACTTGATACTTTCCTTTAAGACTTAGCACACTGGAATAAAAGGTGAAGTAAGACCCTTCGGCGACTTGCCAAGTGGACTCGGCGATCCTCAGGCCTTCATGTCTTCGTTCTTTTCAGCCTTTTCGTACCTTTTTATAACATAGTGTCCATGCTTTCCTTCAGACTTCAAATACCTGAAACTTAAGGGTTTTCATCAGATATTGAGATAAAATAAGCATTTGAGGTCACAATTTCTATCAAAATATAGCCCTAAATGAGTCCAAATTGTGGAATCATCAAGGTGTTCTGGGTGCTGAGAAGTTATGATGAATACCATTGTCAGCACAGAAGGTATCAAGCTTTGCATTCTCAAACTCAGTTCCATGATCGATCTTGATCCCTGCAATCTTGCAGTTAAGCTTTGTTTGAATCATTTTAAAGAATATCATCATCATATCAGTTGTCTCACATTTGGACTTAAGGAACATAGTCCAAGTGAATCTTGAGTAGTCATCCACAATCACCAGGATGTACTTCTTTCCGCCTCTACTTTGGATTTTCACAGGCCCACATAGATCCATATGAATCAACTCAAGAGCTCTTGACGAGCTTACTTGCTTATTTGGCTTGAATGAAGATCTTTTATGTTTCCCTTTGACGCATGCATCACACACTTTGTTGTCTCTGAACTTCAGTTTAGGTAAGCCACGAACCAGGTCCCTAGAGACATGTTTGTTCAGTAGAGAAGAGCTCACATGACCTAGCCTCATATGCCATAGGTTGGAATTTTCACTTTGAGCACTGAAGCATGTCAGATCGTCTCCCTAAGCAGTATTCAAGTCTGCCACATACATATTTTTCCGCCTTCTGGCCATCAGGATCACCTCCTTAGTTGACAAGCTGGTAACAATGCATTTTTTTTATAGAAATTTGACCTTGTTTCCGTTGTCACAGATCTAGGAAACACTAAGAAGACTGTATTTTAATCCACTCACATAGTAGACATTTTCAATAGAGTGTTCAAGTGATTTCCCAATTCTGCCAAGTCCAAGAATATACCCTTTTTTCCACCACCAAAAGAGACATCTCCACCTTGAAATGCATTGAGTGAAAGGAAGTTTTCAATCTTCCCAGTCATGTGCTTTGAGCATGCACTGTCCATAAACCAGCATTGACTGTTACTTCCTTCACTCCCCTACAACAGACATCACTTGTTAGACTTGGGAACCCATTTTAGTTTGAGTTCCTAGTAAGCTGATAAGGGCATAATAAGAGTGTTTCTTGCCCAATGAGGCAAGAGGATTTAGGAATAGGAGCAGGTCCCTTGTTCTGTGCTATTTTCTGTCTAGAGTAGACTGAAATATTTTCTTATGAGGCTTTCTAGGCGGGGCAATCTCTTTTTAGGTGACCATTGCAACCACAGTGAAGACATAATAGATTATCTGACACATACACATACTTATTGTGGGGATTGTAGGGTGGACTTATGTTTAAGCTACCTAACCCCTTCCTATTATAGTTACTTTGACTAGTGATGTTGGAGAGTAGTTTGGTGAAGCTAGTCCATTTTAGAGAATTTTTCAGTTCTTCTCTGAGACGGACCAAGTCCCTTTCCATCTGATAATTCCTCTCCAAGGCTAAAGCAAGCCTGGTTTCAGCAGAATTCAAACTAGCTTCTAGCTCTATTTGCAAACTACTAGCCTCTCCTTTTCTTTTGCTAGATTTCTCATTCATTATGCTCAATTGTTCCTTGAGTTCTAGATTTTCAGTCTCTAGAGCTGTCAACTGTTCCTCGATAACAAACATGTGAATAGTCAATGCTATCTTTTCTTCAATAAACTTATCTAGATTGTTGTTCTTAGAGTCCTTTTCAGTTGTAACTCTATAATGAAGTCAATCAGAACATCAGCTAGATTTCTCAACTTTCTAACAGAATAAGCATTCAAGTTTTGTTTAGGGTCAAGGAGAGTTACCTTATCTTCATCTTTCTCGTCGTCCGATTTTGCCATGAGAGCGAACATGCCATCAAACACATTGTCATCATCTTTAACAGCCAACATGGATGTATTATCTAGATATTCTGATTCTCCTTACTCACTTGAGGAATCCCCCCAAATAGCAAAGCTTTCTTCACCACATAGTCAGCAACAACTTTTCTTGTTTTCTTCTCTGGTACCAAGTCCCTTCTTCTATCTTTTTCACCTCCAAGTCCTTGATACTCCTTGGTTTCAGCCTTGAGTAGTGGACAATCTCTCATGAAGTGTCCAGCCTTTCCACATTTGTGACATAAGTCACTTGCATTTGCAGCCCGGAGAGGGTTCCCTCCCTTTCAAAAACCTCCATGCTTTCTCACGATTTTTTGGAACCTCTTGGTGAGATAAGTCATATCCTCATCTTCACTAGAGATTTCTAATGAGATCTTGAGAGCTCAGACTTATCTTTCTTTACCTCCTTCTTTGGAGTGTCTTGGTTTCTATTTATTTAAAGAGTCTGAAGATTGCCAATCAAAGCATCCATAGTCAGCACCTTCAGGTCATTTGCTTCCGTAATAGCATCCACTTTGCTTGCCCAAGATTTGGAAAGGATTCGAAGAATCTTCCTGACCTGCTTACTGGGATGGATGGGTTCTCCCAAACATCGTAGCTCATTGGTTATGGAGAAGAATCTTGTATGCATATCATGAATAGTTTCTCCCTCCTTCATTACGAAGTTCTTATATTGGGTGGTCATTATGTCCACCTTGGATTCTTTCACCTGCTCCGTGCCCTCATGAGCTATCTTGAGACAGTCCCAGATTTTTTTTACCGACTCAAAAGCTGAAATGCGATTGTACTCTTCAGCGCCTATACCACACACAGCAACTTCTAAGCTTTATAACTTTTCTCGATCTTCTTTCTATCTACCTTATTGTACTGTTGACGAGTCTTAAGAATGATTTTTGTGATTTCACCATCCTTCACTTTCGTTGTAGGGATAAAGGGTCCATCCAGCACAATGTCCCACAACTCGCTGTCTTCAGCCATTAAGAAGTCGTGCATCCTTTTTTTCCACCAGCTATAGAACTCGCCATTGAAACAAGTTGGTCTTGTTGATGATTGTTGTAGCGACCCTTTTGGAAGGATACTAACATTTAAGAAGGAATATACGTTAATACTTGCGACACTTAGAAGAGATTAATGAAGGGCATATTAATTATAATCTAGTAGAGGAATTAGGTTCATAAAAAAATAGTTAAGGAAGTGAAGCATGTCCATTTACACAATAATTTGATGTCAAATTTATATTGTGCAGAATTTTAACTTGTGGCGGAAGAGCTCTTCCAAAACAATCTAAGCAAATAACCTATGAGATTTTCATGCATACTTTATCCTCACATTTAAAAATAATATAAAAGAATATTACCAACTTCCGAGTACCAAAATTAGCCGGTTCATGCTTCACACAAATATTTAAAACAAATAGTAAATTTAGTATATTACAAGATTTGGGTTTACACACTCCAAAAAGAACAAAACATATAGCCATACTTATATTACAACCCATGGTGGCATGACCAAATTAGCGTTTAAAATTTCATATAAATGTACAACACATATATCATGTACAAGTTCCAAGGTATATACAAAATATAGATGTCTATATGCAAATGTGATCTTCCTTAAGGCTCTCAAAACCCCCATCTCCAATGGCAGCTTCATGCTTCCTCTCGAACATTCCCTAAGATAGAAACAACTATCGCTAAGCATATAACTTAGTGGTGTAAAAACTATAGGTTCGGAGCCCTCAGATTCACCAAGTTACCTTTCTCAAGTCATGGGCAGCACAATTGAAACATAATAAATAAATCAAGTAAATAATATAATAAGAGTATCAAGTTTGATACAAGAACGCTAATAACACCATTTTCCAAGAGATTCAACAACAAGACTCGCCCAATATATACATCATGTCGTCACACCAATCACAAGCAGGTATCAAGAAGGGACGACGCCCTGTATCAAGAAGGTTCAAGCCCAATAATCAAGAGGACCAAGAACCATATTAAAAATGGCTTTCTAGTTCGTACTTAAAATGGACAACTTTCATTCTTAAGACAAACTAAAAATCTAGAGTCAAGATGATAAATGATCTGAATCAAGAGGCATGCCAATAGTGACAAAGTCACAGCCACAAGAAGGACAAGGTCCCACCAAGAGTGCCAAGTGATCAAACAATTCGAACAAGTGGGCGAGTTACACAAGTGTCTTTAATGTCTTGTAGGATACCAACACGACAATGCAAAGTGACAAGAGGTAACCAAGGTACCAAGATAAACTTTCAGATATACCAGCAAGTAAAAAGAGTACAAGAACAAGTATATACACAAACCTCAGTACTTATCTTAGAAATAGTCCAACACAACTTCAAGAGTTCAAACCGTAGACCAACCAACGTATCAAGGTCCTCAACTTATTCACGAGTACATACAACCTTAAAAATAAAATAAAATAACTTCTTTATTTCCTAGTAGCCTAATAATGTTGATGTAAAACAGGATTATTATCACAAGTAAGCTTAGCCTGTACAAATACGACTATGCTTCCAAAACAGTAATTCTGGTCAGCTTAGTACCTTATGTCGGAACTTAGATTTGAAAAGGAAAACGGCAAAACTGGACTGTATATCCTTCATGACAGATGTAGGTACATATCTTAAGGTAGCAAATAATCAAGAATCACCGCAAAATATATTTTGTACAAAAAGATATAATCAAAACACTAACAGTTGATCATACAGGATTTCTAATTCCAAAATCTGGACAGAACTTGTCCTATGTTGTGTCCCAAATTTCGAATCAATAACAGCTAAATTAGAGTTTTACATGAACATAAGAGTTATAGGTATATAAATTATCTTTCCAAATCATATTTATTCGCTGTAAACAAAGTTCTAGAGAACGAGATATACTTAAAACATTAAACACTACCCAGCTTAGAAACAGATTTCATCACTTACCCAAGAGAAGGGTATCTCGAATTCCAGCCAAAAGGACCAAGTTTTTCTCTTGTGATTTTGAAGAACAACTGGTTAGATAATGTTATAAGGTTCTTAAACTTCAGGGGAAATGAATTCACTAGAAGAGGTGTGAAAATATAGTCACACAAGTGTTGTTTATCACATACACAACTGCCACTAAAAGGTGGCTGCCCAAATAAAAGGGTGCTGCCCAAAATGCATACATATATACCTATATGTATATCCCTCACCTCCCTTTTAAGTTATACATCATTCTAATTAGAATATTACATAAATATCCCAATACAATCCCTTAAATTACGATCACAATTTATGTTAAGCAAGTTTGCAAATATCACAAATTTTCAAGTTCCCAAAATGAGAATAAAACATACTGTAGTAATTAAGAAATGGTGTATCGACATGTGACTCTTAGCAGTATTTAGGGGTGTTACAATTGTCCTTCTTCTAGGTTTAGTGTAACAGCCATCTTTCTACATGAATCTCTCTCTTGGTGTTAACCAGCTAGAGAGCACTCTGATATCAATTGATAGAATATATGTGTCCACCATCAGTCAACAGATCAGGTCCCTTAACTCAGCAAGAAAAGTATTAAAGCGTAGACAATGAACAGAAGACAACACAAGCAATTTATATGGAAACTTCCTTGCTCAAGGAAGTAAAACTACGACCTGTCACACATGATTTTCAACTGTTTTCACTAATCTCTTCAAGCAAAAGTAAAACACAGATACAACACCAAATGAGATTAAGCTATTAATCTGAAAGCTAAATAATAACTCTATTACTTATTGAGCCTAAGTAGATACCACACTGCCCACTAAGCTACCAACCCTAGATAACTTAGACTTCAACTAAGCAGATACAATACTGCCCACTAAATCAACTAGCTCCTAGAAGACTTAGAATTTGACTAAGCAGATACAACATTGCCCACTAAATCAGATAACTCTAACTGATTTAGACTTTTACAAATCTAACAAAGATCTGAATCCTTTATAGATTAGGAACATATTTACAATGTAAGCACAGAAGATATAATCCTAAGACAACTAGACAGCTTGCAGCTCTATCAGGTCCATGTTGCTTTCGAGGATAATACTTCACCAAGATGGTCTTTGCTTATGTTCTTGAGAATTTTCAAGATGCAAAAATTGAGGTTGTGTCTATTGAACATAACCTTTTATGAATAATAGACACAACCTTCTTCGAGGCAATACTATTGGCCGAGGTTTCTGCCATAGTTGATGTCACGCCCCAAACTCGAGGGGAGCAACTGGCTCCTAATGCCAAAACTCAGGCCCGTGCCGACCCTGTTGAACTATTTGCTACTAGCGCATGGCAACCACACGCAATCAAGAAAACAAACAAGTATATCTCGGCTTAAAACTAAGCACTCGGCCGGCAAGGCCTCTGTCAACTGATCTATAAAAGAAACAGCTACTCCCAGGAGTTCATATAAATAAATAGCCAACTAGCACAGAAGTCCTGATTGGGCCGTCGATACCACCATGATATTTATACCAAAACTAAAAGCAGGTATATATTAATATAATACATCAAACAGCTCACAAGCTTCAGCAAACTAACAACATAGGCCAGTATGACCATAACGTAGCTATACACCCACACACTAGTCTGCAAGCCTCTAAGAGTAGTAACGATTAGCGGGATAGGGCCCCAGCCTACCCATAAAGATATATACAACAAAAGGTAACGAACCTCCCAACTCTGGCAGCTCCGGAGGAAAGGGGCTAGCCAACCGGATAAAAGTAAATCCTACTACTGAGGATGTCTACTCGGTCGTTTGTCAGGACCTGCATGTATGAATGCAGTTCCCCCAAGGCAATGGGGCGTCAGTACAAAATAATGTACAGAGTATGAAAGGCAATAGACTCTATGAGGAGGTATCCTGATATACTGGAATAATCTGATAAATAAATCAAGGATAAGATAAGTGTACTGACCTGCTCCTAAATCTAAACTTATCAAATATAATAAAACAACAACCTAACTAAGCCCCCATAAGCTCGGCAGGTACAAACAGCACACAAGACCACCTACTCAGGCCCCCATAAGCCCGGAAGGTGCCAATTAGCCTATATACCCCTATCAGTAGTCCCCTAGCCCCGTAGGTAGTCACATAGCCCTCTTAGGCATTAATGTAGCCCCGTAGGCAGCACATAGCTCTCTTAGGTGTCAACATAGTTTATAGACAACTCATAGCCCTCTTCGGCAACAACATGGCCCTGTAGGAAGCACATAGCCTTCTTAGGCGTCAATATAGCCCTGTAGGCAACTCATAGCCCTTTTAGGCATCCATATAGCCCTATAGGCAGAACATAGCCCTTCTAGGCATAGATCACATTCATGCAGCTAACCACAATAGCCCCAAGGGCAACAATAACAATCCAATCGCTAAAAGTGAGCAATTTAGTTATACGCAACCTATACAAATAGCCTCTAAGTCATGTCCAACATAGGGATACTACTAACTGAATAAGAATCCCGACAAGGGAGGATTATATCAACTCGAGCAGCCAATAATAAACAATAACGGCTACAAGTGTAACAAGGATAACAACCCAATTACACTGCTCCTAAGCTTTAAGGAAACATGTCGTAAGTAGGGAATAGCCTTAACATAACTTTCCAATGAATACTCGAAATACCGTAGTTCCTTCATGAAAGTTGTTTCTTATGTCCTAAGCTTCACAAACACTATATATACACAGCTGGTATGCACCTTAATTAACCAAGTGTAAACCTTGAAGAAACACCAATAACTTCATCATGCTATAACTCCATAGGAACCCTCTCTTAAGCTTTCTCTCTGGTCTGGACCTAAAATGAAATGGTTTCATGGCTTAAAACGTTAAATAAGCCAACATACCATATTTTTTACCCGACCCAAATTCTGCCCCAGCAGTCCCTAGTAAAACACTCATAACTTTTTACTCTGATGTCGATTTGATACGGGGTTTTGTGTGTTGCAAACTAGACTCGTAGGCCTTCAATTTAATGAGTGATAGGCCTTCTAACTCTTTATATATTTGGAGAAAACATCCAAGACATTTGACCCAAATTTTAGAGAAATCCTTAAAAAGGAACTTACAATAACTTTCGCCAACTTTTATTTTGCCACTTACTTAACTTCAAAACTTGAGATACAACCCTTTAACACTTAAAATATGACATACCACATCATTTTTAATTTATTACTCACACTCCTTGTCTTTCCACGAAGATATGAGTTAATTTAGACGTTTTGAGAAGTCAGGGTGTTACCGTTGGAGACTGTTGTCACGACCCAAGAGCACCCCCTAGTAGTAACACGGCGTTCGTGACCCCGAAGGGGTCGCATACAAGCCCTTGCCACATTCTTAACATAAGATAATAGAGAATATTGGAAAATTTAAAACTTTTACAATCAATGTCTTATTTCATAAAGCAAGCAGAAGTCTTACTAAAACCTTTGTCTCAAACCATCTATTTAACTCTTGAATAAAAGTCTTTGGGACGCAGCCCATACAAAGTCTAAAAACATAATGAAATGACATAAGGAAATAAAGGGTTCATCCTCAAAGCTATGAGGACTCACCAATTCTTCAATTGTTCTAAATACTTGAAACTCTAGCCTTCAAAGCAACTCAAGCCTCCAACCCTACATTTGGTTAGAATGTAGGCAATATGTGTTAGTACCAAACGTACTAAGTATGAAAGCTAACACAACATCATAAGAGCATCTCAAATGGTCAGTCAACATAAGACATAAGCATAAGAGATAATAACATAATCACAATATAATCATCATAGTCATAACATGGTCTCCAATATAAGCATCATATAAACACAAGTCTGATAAGATATATTTAATGAGCATATGAGATATATCATGTTCATGGCCTAGTATTTACTTAGATTTCCATGGTTACATACTTCAACCTTAAGTCCTTCATGTTACAAGAGAACTACTTCACAAGCCACCTCCAAGTATACTTGTGCAATGCCCGGATAGCATCTCATACTACCATCCAAGCTAAGTACCACTTTTTGGTCATTCTTGGGCAGAGTCCACCTTCACCTTCAAGACTTAGGTCTTTATGTAATTTTAAACTTAACCTACATATATGGTCAACTCTCTAAGCTTCTCTATGCCATAAGGGTACCATACTTCTAAGTAACTTCAATACACACTTGTGCAATGCATGAAAGGCATCCCATACTACCGTTCACACTAAGCATAGCCTTGAAGTCATTCTATTCATATTCACCCTACCTTGGCCTCATTAGTAGCTCAACTCGCATAACTAAGGGAATATCTCACCTTTAGTCAACTATAACTAGGAAAGGCAACTCTAGCCTAATCCTAACTCAAGACTTTTCTTTAGTGACCCTAAGTCATACTTGTGCAATGCATGCATAGCACCCCATAATACTATACATGTTAAGTACTACCTTTAGGTCCTCATGCTAACACTTCTTGGTTTGGAACCTAGTTCCTCTCCTTACTTTAGAACACTATGAGGTACTCTCTTAGCACATCTTAGTTAATTATTAGGTTGAACCCTATGAGACACTTCTTTAAGTATGTCTAAGTTCCTTCTTCACACGGACCCTATGAAATACTACCTTAAGCATGTCTTAGTCCACTATTACTCTTGAACACTATGAGGTACTTCATTAAGTCTTAGTTCAATTATGCTTTAGAACACTATGAGATGCTTCTCAAGTATGTCTTAGTTCATAGGATATGGAAATTGCTACTAAGAACCTTAACTCAACTATGTGACGGTTCCCATCTCATGAGACCTAACTTTGGGAAAACCCACACTCTACTACGTAAGAGTTCCCTCTTTTTCTTGGATAGTCCTCATATCAACTAGGTGTGGCTCTCCTTTCTTCTTGGAGTCCAGACCCTCTCTTGTGTGACACTCCATCTCATCTTCAATATCCACTTGAGGCCAAGCATACACCTCAAGGTTTACTTGTTAAGCCTTGCTTAACACTCATCTCTCATGGAAGGATGTCCTTGATAATCAATCCATGTTCAAGTGATTTTATCACTTTCATCTATCAAGCATTCATAAGGTAGGTTAGGTGAGTATAGTTTTTTCACCATAATCCAACTTCTAATTCTCATTTAGACTTTACTTTCAAAGCCTTAGCAACACTAGGTAATCACATTAGCTTCACCCTAAAGCCCTAGCTATTAGGATCACAACCATACTCTCAAGGTTTCTTTCTTAATCCCTTCTTTATACCTAGATTTCAAGGTAATTTGACCACATCTTTCATTACTAGGTGGTTCTAGTCTTAATTGATCATAAAGGTTCAATTCTAACTTTACAAGTCAATATGAACCATATACAATATATTCTAGTTCAATTCATGATTATATGATCCTAACATTGATCAATTACAACACACAACATTGAATTAGAAAGATCACATATGAACCTTCAACTTTGCCCATAATAGCATAAACCCACAAGATCACATTCATCAATTTAGATTAGGGTTCATCATAGAAATCACATGAATTCATCATAATATCATCAAACAAATACAATTCAATCATAATTGGATGCTACCCACTAGATTGGAATCACACCCAAGCCCTATGCACAATGCAATCCAACCCTAGCTAGAATTGGGTTTTTGAGTTCACAATTGAGGGGAATCTATGGGGGCTCCATGGGTGGAAGAACCCATGGATGAATAAGTTTCACATATCTTCAATCAAAGCCCAAAACAAAGCTTGAAATCAATGGAGAATCGACCTAGATGTTTGATGAGTCCACAAATTGGACTCATCTAGGGCTTTATTTTAATAGAAATAGTGTCTTCAAATGCTTATTTATTCTAAAAATCTGATGAAAAGACTTAATTTCAGGTATTTGAAGTTTTAATGGAAGCATGGACACTTAGGTGCAAAAAGGGACAAAGAGGCTGAAAAGAGTGAAGAAGCTGACGCCTGAGCACTGCCAAGCACGCTTGGCGATTCACCGAAGGGACACATTTCACCTTTTGTTCCAGTGCGCGAAGCCTTGAAGGAGCAAGATCAAAAAGGAGATGAAAGGAGCAGTCGGTGTTTTACCGAATAGTTCTACGAAGCAGTACTATGTCACCCAATGACACAGAGCACGACGATGCTGAAGGCTAGTGTAAGATGACGACGAACTACACCAACGAACTACACCAATGGGCAAATCGCCGAGTTAATCAGTGATTCTGACTAACCTCGCCGAACGATCCGCCAACACTAATTTCCAAAGTCTATAAATACTAAACTTTTTATTAATTTTAGGAGAGTCGGACCATTATTATAATTTGCACAATAGAATAGTACTTTTTTGATATTTTTGCTCTAAGCTTGAGAGGGTTTTGGAGACTTGAGGGAGAAAAGGGTTTTCATCTTCAAGATTTAGAGTTGGGTCTCTTAGATTCTTCATTCTTGGCCTGTAACAAGACTTAAATATTCATACCCATTTGAATGCAAACTCATTTAGGTATAAATTTCTATCTTTTGTTCGTGTCTAGCTAAAACCCCTATTCTTGGGGTGTGATTTAGCAAATATGTGTTGATATTATTGTTGGGCCTTGTTTGCTGATAAGTTAGATGTATTTTAATGGTGATTTCACCTAGAGATTGTGGTTTAATTTAATGGGTTTGTATTTGCAAATACAAAACCACCCATGTGTTTTCGGCTTGCGAGAGAGAGAGGTCGCGAAACCAAGATCGCTAGACTAATAGCCTAAGGAGTGGGTCGACATGAGGTTCAACCCGAGAGGGTGAGCCTTAGTCCCATATCCTAACACTCAGCTCGAGAGAGTGAGTAGGGTAAGGCGTAGGCTGGTCTTCATGCGGCAAATGGGTGTCCGAGAGGAACCCATTTGAAACGGGGTAAGTTGCCCGAGAGGAAACTTATTTCCATCTAAAGCTTAGCCTAGTCACTATTATCTTGCAAATTTCCTGTCGAAAGCATGTACCCAACAATTTAAATCAATACATATTGCGGTCACACCCTAAGAATCCCCCTCACTTATAGATTTCTTTGTTATTTTTGTTGTTTTTACTACTTTTGACAAAACTCTCAATTGATATTTGACACTTTGGTGTCACCCCCTTTAATTTACTATGTTTTTAATCGTTAATGTCTTTAGCTACGACTAGTTAGAACTAAATTTTATTTTTCTATTAATTCTCAAAACCACTCCCTTGGGACAGACCCCAACCCTTGGTTGGGTTACTATATTAGCGACGATCGTAGACACTCATACCGTAGGTTAGTGTCGTTGATCACGGTAAGCATCAATGTTGCCCCTCTTCTCTTCTCTTCTCTTCTTCTTCTTCTTCTATTCTAGAGAGGGGATTTGTTAGGAGTAATTTGGGGGTCTTTAGATGAATGAGTTAAAGTGATTAGTTTAGGGTCTATTAACTATTTATAGGAGGTAAATTAACTAACTAATCGCCCCTCATAACCCCTAAACTAACCCCTAAACACTAACTTAAAAACTAAAACTGAAATACTGGCATCACCTACGACTTGACCATCTACGGACCGTAGATTAATCTACTGTCCGTGGTTTGGGTCAGAGACTCATATTTTGCAGGCCTGATCCACGCCCATGACCTATGGGGCGTAGGTTGATCTAAGGGGCGTGGATTGCAACCATAGGTCACACTTTTTGACTGTTTTGGGGGACTGTTTTGGGGTCCTCCTT
Organism: Solanum tacnaense; assembly: GCA_029582525.1. Classification (NCBI taxonomy): domain Eukaryota; kingdom Viridiplantae; phylum Streptophyta; class Magnoliopsida; order Solanales; family Solanaceae; genus Solanum; species Solanum tacnaense. The sequence goes on from JAJOOD010072355.1 coordinate 27,852, forward strand.
AGGGACCCCTTGGGTGGTCCTTGGGGAGTCGTACCCCGACGTTTAACCCTTAAACATGGTATTCTAAGTACGGGAGCCATTTATTTTGATTTTAACCCTCATACGACACACCAAAACTCTTTCCAAAGACTCTAGAACTCACTAGTTCAACTAACTAAAATATGGGGTGTTACAACTGTGCACCAACCAATTGTACTTTTTACAGCCTGACATTTGTGTGTACATTGATACGAGGATCAGGTCCCTTTACAATGTCTCATAGTTTGTCAAATCATTAAAACTGCAAATAACAAGTTCCTTTGCTCTTCTTTAGGAAAACCCAAGGGATTTTCATTCAATCAAGGATTTGTAGGGATTCCTTGATTGAGGCTGATTCAGGGAATATTATGATCATGTCCATATCAGATATGTTCATGATGTCCTTCCTTCTCTGTTGAAGCGTCTCCCTTTCTGGGTTCCTTGAATCATGCGTCTTTGCTTATCTGTCTTCCTTGATATTTGGAGGCCAGTTTTGTCCATGTCAGTATACCTTGATTGCTGGAGATTTGTGAATCAATCTTCTTTACCTTCCTTGTGATCCTTTTCACTCAATATAGTCCCAAGGAATTTGATTGTGTTTCTTTCTGGTTCTTGATTGCTGGAGATTTGTCAATCAATCTTGTTTTCCTTCCTTGTGATCCTTTTTCGCTAAATCTAATCCTGAGGGATTTGATTGTATTGATGTTTCGTCTGGTTTTTCACTTGAAAATAGACTTATTGTTATTGATCAAAATCCATGAACACTTAGGAGGCTAACTGTCACGACCCGAGAGCACCCCCAAGTCGCGACACGGCGTACTCGACCTCTCGGAGGTCTCATACAAGCCCTTAGCATTCATCACATTAGATATGTAAAATAGTGCGGAATTAAAAACTCTTTAAATAAAATTCCATAAGACTCAAAGGTCACTTCTAAAAACATCATTCAAAAGTACACAAGCGGAATACTAAGTCTCTTAGCCATCTTAGACATAAACGTGAAAACATACTAGGGACACGGCCCTTTACAATCA
>JAJOOD010072357.1:0-32086 GCA_029582525.1 Solanum tacnaense
ATGTTTCGAAAAGTTATACTTATTTGTAAAATTTTAATTTCCCTTTTGTATCATTTATAAAGTTTCAATATGGTTGTATCAATTACAATCTCATTCATACACTTGCTATAAATTGTTGTTTAATTAATTAGTGTTATATATGGATTTGTATATAATTTAAGGGAATTGTATTTGTATCAATGAAATTTTCTATTTAATTAGTGTTGTATATGAATTTCTATACAATTTGTATATAATTATACTTGTGTTTCTTTCTTATTTGTATATATATAGAAATTATACATAATTGATAAACTCAAAAGCTAACTATAAGTCAATCTAAACGGACTCTAATTCCTTTTCCCCTAAAGACCAAAAAAAAATTGTCGTCTACATCAACAACAAAATTCTACAATGCCCCAACAACTTGCACAACACTGATCAATATGCCAAAACACCCGAGAAACATGTTGATGCAATAAATTAAGTTGTTTCTTTGAGATTTCTTGATTGAAATCCACATGAAACAAGGGTAAACCATAGACAATGGCAACACCATCTCTCCCACAGAAGCGGAAAAGCTTCCCAAGAATGGGAACGTCATGATATAAAATATATCAATCCGACGAAGAAGACTTTGATGCATGATCTAACCCACCTTGGGCTTGCCTTGTGGTGCCTGCTTACATGTTCTTTTCAAGTTGTTGAAGACGGTCATAAACATAAATTTGAAATGAGCATAAACATTCAGTATCGTCATGTATATTGTGTTTATTAACCATTTTGGTGTGCTCTCTTGGTGGTACTTGGCAATTGCATCCATAATTTTATTCGCAAGAATATTCCAATGAAATCATTTAAATATTAGTACGTTATATTCAAATATTAATACGTTTTGTGGAGAAAATGATTTCTTATGATCACATATAAATTGAATTAAAAAAATGATATTTTCAGACCTATATAAATGACATAAAATTAAACCAAATTCGTAAAAGGCTACAATACTAATTCTCTTGTTATTATTTAACCAAATTAGATCAGTATTACAATTTCAAGTTGAGTTTTGTTATGAAATGGAAGATGTGATATATCTTGATACTTACCAAACGAATAAAAGAAAATAACTTTTAAAATGATCTCTTATGAAAAGACATAATTTTAAAAAAAAATATTTTATAAATAACCTACAAAATTAATTATCCATATAAAACAAATATATAAAATAAAATAATACTTAAAAATAGTTAACCATATTTCCATAAGCCCAATATCCTCCAATTGCCAAGGGAAATACACAGACTGCGACAACAGAGTTCGGTGCTATCACTCCTCTCCAAATTTACGGTAATGTCCCCCGCATAAATTTAGATGCAACTTTTTCAATAATGCAATGATTAATAGACGGATTCGGAATTGAATTTGATAGATTCAATTTTTAAAAAATTGGACTAGTATTCAATTACATTTTCCAAATTGATATTGATTTTGATTGATACCAACATTACCTGCATTTCCAAAACTATATTGTGACCTCGGAAAGCAATGGCAACGATAACAACACCATTTAAGACAACGCAAAATCGAGAAATGATTATACATTTCTATTATTGGGAAAAGGGAAAGGCACTTTCCCAAATTTTCTCCTGAAATCAAAGGTAAATAATTATACATTCCAATAGTTTCAAAAAGGGGATATGTTATACATTCCAAACACGTTTTCTCAAAAATCAATTAAGTCAAGAATAAATCTTCAATGAAATGATTTTATAGCTATACGAATAAGGTAAATATTGATTTTATATGTTCACTTAAAATAAGTTCTTCGTTTAAACTAATTACCAAATGCTATGATAGCGAGTTGAAGGTATCTGCTATAACGAGTTCTATTGACTTTTCTGAAAAATTAAGAGCTTGTAGCGCCGCCATACAAAAGTCAGTAAGAACTATTATTCCCATAAACTGCACTAATTAATTAAAAAAATTGTATATATATAATGAGTCAGATGATTGTATATATCTATATGTACGTTTAATATTATATAGGAGTAGTAAACAATAAGACATTTTTCAAAGCAAATAAAAGATATACTAATATATATAAGAAGGCATATATTTTAACATGTTGGAAGATCCCTGCCCCAGCTAGCTATTGATTGTGCCTATCTTTCTCAATAAAATAAAAGAAGGGATGATGCAGATTACAGGGTGTATAGTATAATTAAAGAGAATTAAATATAAGCATAATTTACATAAATTTTATAGTGTTAAGAGCTAATTATATTATTTTCTTATTATTTTTTAAATTACAATTTTTTAAAAAGAATTATGGATACATCACTGGACTTCCGAATACATCAGCAGACATCCAATACATATGAAGAGAATGTATCAGAGAGGGGATAAGAGATTTGGATACACAGGGGAGAGGTGTATCAGAGAAGGGAAGGATGTAGCGAGAGGGAATAAGTGCATTAGAGAGGGGAGAGATGAATCTGAGAGGGAGATAGGGATGTATCAACGAGAGGGAGTAATGTATCCGAAAGGGAATTTTTGAATTTCTTTTTAAATGATAGGAAATTTTAAAAATTATGGTAAAATAAGATGTGTATTTAGGTAATTTTTCCTAAATAAAATAATACATGTTTCTTCTTTTGTTTCAATTTATGTGGCACCGATAGATTAATTTAAAAAATTAACATATTTTTTATATGTTTTTTATAAATATTTATGTCGCCAGTTATCATGATGATTAATATTTTTTACGCAATTTTTAGATATATAAAATAACTAAAAAATAAGACAACCAAATTAAAACGGAAGTACTATACCATAAAAAATTATAAAAATATCTTCAAATAACTCAATGTATTTAAAAATACAATAATATGCTTTTACTCTTATTTGGAAGATTCTCTAACCGACAACCATCACTATGAGCTATGTGATGAAACAACGTCTCGCCCACGCTGCCAGAATTGTCTTATACCTTGCCGGAGTATCAGACATCCTCAACAAAGTGGATCACTAATTTATGTTTTAAAAGCAATAATGAATCGTCTAAAAAGTATGACCCTTTTTGCCCACGTTGGCATACATGGATTATGAGGACTTTGAGTTGTCTAAACTCATCCCCATATCGACGCTCAATACTACTCTCAATAATATAAGTCATGCTCATATGTTTGAAAACATTTCCTCACTCTCCTACTTTGAAATTATTACTCAAAAGGTTATGTTAAAAGAGATTATACTCCAAAACCCCTCATGAACTCATTTGGTGCTCAATTGGACGCATCACAATTCCTGAAAGCTCTTCTCAAAAGATTCAAATAATTGAAACTTTGTTGTCTTCTGAGTCAACTTAGTCAATAGGGTTGAAATAGATGAGAACCCCTAGACAAACCTCCTATAATAACCAGCCAATACCAATAAACTCCTAATATCAGTTGGACATGTGGGTCTAGGACAGTTCTGCACTACCTCAATCTTTTCAGTATCAACTCAAATCCCTTCACCAGAAACAATATGGCCTAAGAACGCCACTGACTCAAGACAAAACTCACACTTAGAAAATTTGGTATACAACTCCTTATCCTTTAGAGTTTGGAGAACTACTCTGAGTTCCTCATTCCTCGAATAAATGAGAATGTCAACAATGAATACGATAACAAACATATCAAGATAGGGCTTAAACACTTTGTTCATAAGGTTCATAAACACTGTAGGCTCATTAGTCAACCCAAAAGACATGACAAAAAACTCATAATGACCATAGCGGGTCCTAAAAGGTGTCTTTGGAATATCACTCTCTCTTACCCTCAACTGATGATAGCCAGATCTAAGGTCTATCTTAGAAAACCAAGTGGCACCCTGAAGTTGATAAAAAAAATCATCAATTCTCGGAATGGGATACTTATTCTTGATAGTAACCTTGTTCAATTGGCAGTAATAAATACACATCCTAAGTGAACCATCTTTCTTCCTCACAAATAATATCGGAGCGCCCCAAGGTGAGACACTTGGTCGATTGAAGCCTTTTTCAAGAAGGTCTTTCAACTGCGGTTTTAACTCTTTCAACTCAGCTGGAGGCTTTCTATAAGGCGGAATAAAGATAGGACGAGTATCCAGAAGAATATCTATGCTGAAGTCTATTTCTCTCTCATGAGGGACTTCGGGAAGATCATCTGGAAAGACCTCTGGAAACTCACTCACAACTGGAACTGACTGAATAGGTGATGTCTTAACACTAGATTCATTAACTTGGACTAAGTGAAAGATACATCCCTTGGAAACTAACTTTCTGGCCTTAAGATACGAAATAAAGCGATACTTAAGGACCGCTAAACTACTCCTCCTCTCAATAACTGGCTCATTAGGAAACATGGACTTAACTACTCGAGTTATACAATCAAATGAGTATGTAATTGCTAGATTAGTTTGGCGGGGTGAGGTATTTCCATACCTACCTCTTTTGGGTTATTTTGTGGATATTGTTGTTGTTTTGTTGTGAATGTTGGATATGATCTTGTGTTGATATATATTAGTTTTTGGTCCATTATTTTAAATGTGAATGTGGTTTTGACCCGTTTTAAAAAATTGACACCTCTTGATGTGTGTGAATGTGGTTGTTCTCTTGGAATTTTGAGTGTCAGTTGTGATCAATACCGATGACCTGCTCCGTGCTTGAGCACTTTGAATCTCCCTTTTATAGTATAGTGTAATAATATAATTTGAAAATATATATATTAGTATTATTTAAATATTATGTAAGAAATACTATAAACTATACTAATTAACAACTAAAACTATTAATAATATTAAAATTTAATTAACACTCTAAATTTTATTTATGTTACATAAATTGAGATAAAAAATAATAAATATTAAACTCGTACTAACACGGACACGTAAGTCCAGTTTTTAACATAAAGTCCAACTAAAATAAAACGTGAGGAGTATTTGTCAAAAGTCAAAATTGGAGGTGGTCAACGTATTAATTAGTAACATATGTGAAACCGAGTATGTTTCTCAAAACATTGGTCATCATTTCCTCCGACAAAAAAAGAAGAAGGCTACAATGTATGGGTTATGGTTGGACTGCACCGTATACAGAAGCGCATGCTAATTCGGGCTAATATATCCTTTCACCGTAGTATAATAATTATTTATTATTGACTTGATACATGAATTAAAAAGTAGTAATTCTTCACATTTATGCGTGAAATTCTTGTTTGGTGTTAGAAATGCAAAGTTGATAGTTTTCATATGTTTTACATCGATATTATTTTTCATTTGAGTTGAATATAACTTATATACACTAGCAACAACAATAGCATGTGTAACTAGTATAATATCACAAGTGAAATTTAAGGAAGATAGAATATACACAAATTTTATGAGGATTAAAAAGTTGTTCACGATAAATACTCTTCTCAAAAGAAGTTAACTTATATACACAAAAAGTGTAAAATAAATAAATTACACTAGCAAATCATTAATTTGATTATAATTACATTTAACTAACAATAATAAGTGGAATTAGCATATAACTTTAAAGGTAAGACAAGTATATTTCTTTAGCAAGTTAAATTGCACTATAAGTACAAGAGTTTCCCAAATGTTATAGGGTAATTAAGTTAACAGCCTATTTAGAAAAATAAGTGAAAAGTAATAAATTAGAGAGTCAAAAGTTAGATGCCCACCCAAATCGTCTTTAATTATATCTTTTTCTACTAAGGATTAAAAAAGTTAGCATCCAATTTATCAATCACCAAATTCCACAACGCACCAGCAACTTGCACAACACTGATCAATATGCCCAAACACCCAAGAAACATGTTGAGGCAATACATAAAGCTGTTTCTTTGAGGTTTCTTGATGGAAATCCACATGAAGCAAGGGTAAACCAGAGACAATGGCAACGCGATCCCTCCCACAAACGCGGCTAGGCCTCCCAAGAATGGGAATGCCACGGATATAAAATATGTTAATCCGCCGAAGAAGAGCTTGATGCATGATCGAACCCACCTTGGGCATGCCTTGAGGTGCCTACTTATGTAAATTCTTTCCAAGTTGTCAAAGACGGGCATGGCATAAATTTGAAATGAGCATAAACATTGAATCACCACCATCATGTATGTTGTGCCTATTAACCATTTTGGTGTACTTTCTTGGTGGTACTTAGCAATTGCACCCATAATTCCATTTGCCGGCATCTGTCAATTAAATAACCTTTTTAGATATCATATTACAAACAAATTATACGAAATAATAATTAGTCACAAAAATCGAATACAATAATTAAAGCAGAGTAGTAAAAATAGTTTACCATATTTCCATAAGCCCAATATCCTCCAATTGCCAAGGGAAATACACACATTGCGATTAAAGAGTAGGATGCTATCACTCCTCTCCACATTCTTGTCCTTGTAGGATGTTTTGGATTTGTTGGTAATGTCCCCTGTATAATTTTACATGCAACTTTTTCAATAATGCAATGATAAAAGACTGAATCAGAACTGAATTTGATAGATTCAACCTTTAAAATCAATAACACTAAACTTAACATAAGCGAAACCATCGACTAGTTTTCATGTACATGTTAACAATGTCCAAATTAATAGTGATTTCGATTGATAACAACATTAATTACCTGTATTTCCAATACAAGATTGTGACCTCGAAAAGCAATGGCAACGATAGCAACACCATTTAGGACAGCGCGAAATTGAGCCATAGTTGTTGTTACATTATCCGACGGATTATAAGTGACACCATTAGGCCTGCCTTTGGCAATGGAAAGTGCCCAAATCATAGTGAAATAGGTCACACCCAAGATTGAACCAACAAAGGAGACCCAAGCCAATGAGTTCAAATTTGGAAAAAATTGGGCAATTAAAATGGCAAGAGACACAAACACTAAGAACCATTGAGCTCCACTTAGTGATTTATGAAGACAATGTTGATCATTTTCACATATGGTATTGTAGAAAAGTTGTAGGGTACGTCCCCCTGCAATAATAGACATGACACAAGTGCCCCCTGATAGGTACATTGTTGGGAAGATGGAAAGGCACTTTCCCAATTTTTCTCCTGAAATAATTATACATTCCATTAGTTTCAAAAAGTGGACATGTATCTGTTAGACATAAGAATTGTGAAATTTGAATATCATTGACGTGATTGTATAGCTATATGAATACCAAGGACAATTACAAACATAAGTTTCAATTTTATTTTTTTAATATTTCTTAAATTACTTGTTCAGTCAAAATAAGTAAGTACTTTGAAGTAATTACCGAAAGCTACAATGGCGAGTTGAAGGTATCTGCTGTAACGAGTTCCATTGACCGTTTCATGAAGATGAACTAAGAGCCACATGGTGTAGAGCCGCCATGCAAAAATCACAGTGAGAACTACTATTCCCCATGACCTGCACCAATTAATAAAAAAATTGTGTATATATAGTGAGTTAGATACATTGCGTAAATTCAATTTATACTATAAATTTACGGGTTTGTTTTCACATAACACCTATAATATGTACGTTTAATATTATATATTATATAGTAGAAAATAAGACAATAATTGTGTATGGATCCTTCTGCCCATACACAATTATTTCCTTTCTATCCATTACTGGTTCCTTTTCTACGAAAGGACCACTGATGATTAAAGTCTAGCTAGACATTACTTCATTACTTCAATCATATTCTCTTATTAATTTATTCTAAAGAGAATGACATAATTAATTTTACTTGTAATCATTTTTTTTTTATAAACACATAAATATTATGACATGCATATTTAAGGTTATAAGTTAAATAATTCATAGTTATACGAAAGCTAACTTTCAACTTTTTTTTAAAATATTAATTTCATGTTAATTCAAACTGTCATGTCATGTGAGTATACATATTATCGTGCCTTATTTGAATTATTCCATTTGGGACATTTTTTATTTCTTTGCAGAAAAATCTCCTAGACCAAAAGTACATCAAACGTAGTGGCAAACAATGGGAAAAGAAAATCTTTTACGAATGTAGATTCCTCCACAATTTTAATTAACTTTTTTACTTGCATCACACCAAAAGCATGAAAAAGGAAATTAATAAACATAAAGAAATATTGCAATGTCTTTAAACAGACGACTTACTTTATAGGGTCAATACACTATTAACTGTCTAGTCTTGGATTACTTTTCCTCTAAGGGTTGTTAAATTTATTACTCCTCCGTTTTTGTTTCATTTTACTTGATTTTTATATAAAAAAAAATATTTGTTCTATCTGTCATATAGTATTACTTTTGCTTTTAAATAATTTCAATTGGTTGTTGTGATAAAAAATTCTTACACGTAAATGTAGGATTAACTGAATCATAGATCAGCAAGAACTAGATATAGCACGCAACATGTAAAAGACATTAACACGTATCTTTAATTTCATACTTATTACAAAATTCTAAAGTTATTTTTAATTACATAAATTTCGAACCCAGTAGAATTAAAACCAAAAAATTATTCCTTTTGTCCACTTTTCTTGTTCTTTTCTAAGAAAAATAATTATTTTTTTATATTTAATCCTTAGCATTAATCACCTTTTTTATGACAAAGAAATCCATAGCCACTACCCTGCACAGAGTAAAACCCCCCACTTCTATGCAATAACTCGCAAACCACACAAGAAAGGTAACATGCACTAGGCAAGCCTAATGCGACGAGCTCGACCCAGAAGGCAAACTCATTGCTTTCGCTGGCAAGGGATTTCGAACTTGAGACCTCCAACATGGAAGTCTCAAGCCCAAATCACTGGGCCACCCCTGAAGGGTTAGCATTAATCACTTATTCCTCAATTCATTTTCCAAAATCTAATACTAAACATCAATTAAATGTAGTATGTCAATTACTCCCTCCATTTTTATATACTTGTCAAATTTTGACTTGACACATCTATTAAGGAAACAATTATCATCATTTTACCCCTATTAATTGATAGGATCCCAAACATATTATTCACTGCATTTTTTCAAAAATGTTAATTTAATATCAATAAATTATGGGTATTATAGGAAAAAAAATTGTCATAAAAATGACAAGTAAATAAGGATGGAATAAGTATTAGGAGTATTTTTTAATGAATATGTGTTTATGTCAAATTCAAACGTGATAAATAAAAATGAACAGAGAGGCAGAAGAACATATGTACCATCCGAGTGAGGTGAAAGCAAAGGGAAGAACAAGTGCCGGAGTTCCAATACCGGACGACAAGAGATGAAACGCTGCCGTATAAACATTCCCCTTTCTCGATTCTGTTATTGGCAACAAACTGTCTATTTCTTTCACAACATCCGTATCCTTCTTCTCATCGACGACGATGCCATCGTCAACCGGTGAAAAATCTGTTCCTTCTGAGTGAAGAGTATCGTCATCGTCATCGTCATTAATGGGTATAATTTTGAATGAAGAGAAACATCTCTCTATACGATGCCGTTCCGAGACCTCGACATCTCCCATTGCTCTTTGTAAATATGAGAAATAGGTTTTTGTGAATATATGTGAGAAATATGTTGGAAGAAAATTGACTGGGTTGTTGTGTTACTCCTATCATTATATATATAGATATGTTGATGAGTTATGACGTAATTGATGACTATAATATCTGACGTAAATAAATAATGATAATGTGACTTCACTACTTATCTTCCATAAGGGTAAAAAAGGCAAAAATATTCCTCTATTATTCCTCAATTTTGCGATTTAAAAATAGATTTATCTTTATTTAAAAAGTAGTGTATATATATTATTACCGTATGATAAATAGTGTATATATACCTTTGTTGTTTTTTATTAAATAGGGTAGATTTATCATTTATAGTTAACAAATTAAAGGAAAAAAAAACTTACATTTTAATAGGAGTAATTGTAACCCGTAGCAAACAATTTCCATTTGCCTCTCTCCCTGAATTTCTCGCTCGCCACTCTCCATTTCTCGCTGCTAGTCTCTCCCTCGCCTCTCTCACTTTATACAAACACAAATGTATAAAATGCGTTTGTGTTTGTATAAAGCGAGAGAAAACTGTATATATACATATCTTTTCGTTCGCTTCTTTCCCCAGAGAATCTCGCTTGCCACTCTTACTCACCTCTCTCACTTTTATACAAACACAAATCTATAAATTGTGTTTGTGTTTGTATAAAACGAGAGAAAATTGTATAGACAAATACATATATTTTCGTCCTATACACTTGTAATTATACAAATACAAATCTTCTCTTGCCTAGATTTCTTTTGTCTTTCTCTCTTTCTCGCTTTATACAAACAAGGATTATACAATTGATTCTTTTGTATATGTATACCGAAATATACATATTAATAGCCATAGCAAATATAAAGTTTGTTATGGAGCGCAATTATACAAACTATAGTTATAGCATACAAATATGATTTTTGTGTTTGCTAAACCTAAAATTTACTCTAAAAAGATTACCTCATTCATTTTTTACGCACCTAAATCCAACCCAAAAAATAATGATTATTCATTTATTCAAACTTGATCCAAGCCCATTTTATGACTGATTACAAGAAAAGTTGATTATTTTTTTCATTTGGATCGGGTCTAGAAATGTAAAAAAGGGGTGCGGTAATTTTTGAAAGTCGCATGACATTTTTTCAATTAAGTACATATAGATATTTTAACGAAAAGAATAAATATGTACCATTTGTTAGACGATGAGGTATATATGCATCAGTTCTAATTTTAATTAGAAGTAAAATACACTTCTAATTAAATTTTTTTAAAGAATGTGTCAAATCATTAAAAAAAGTCTGAAAGAAAAAGATGAAAATACTATTTGTGGTCTCAAAACCAGGAAATAAAAGGGTGAAACAATAAAAATTTCACTAGTTTAAGTCGTAATTATATTCGGGCTTGTAGTTTAACAAATTACATACCTTTTGTACCACTTTTTTGTTCTTCAAAATACATGTATTTAAGGGCTCAGATACATGTATCTCTGATACATGTGGGTCAATTAATTTATTTTATATATAATGTATTCAAGCTTTATTTTCATGTATTTGAGATATATTCATTAGAACTCAGACAAATAAAAAAGAAAGAAGAAGATTTTACCTTAAGTCATGGGTGATAATTTTATTAACAGAGAAGGGCTTAAAATGCCTCTCAACTATTTGAATTGGTACAAAACTATCATCCATCCACGTTTTAATCCAAAAATACCCTCGATATTAACTTTTTGACTCATATTTGACGTTATATTTTTTTATATACCCCCCAAAGTAAAATGATTTGATACTTATTTATTTTATTGTCTAATCTGATTAGTCCAAATTTAAATCCTTCTCAAATAAAAAACCAAAACCACATAAGTCGGTGGCAAAGACGGAGGCGGAATTAGAAGTTTGGGTGTTCTAAATTTTAAAAAAGAGAAACTTTTTTGTTGATAGTGAGGTTCAAACCCACATCTCTAGCAATTAGCATGGAGAGCATTTTCGCATCTCCTTCCTTCCCACTAAGTCATCAATTAGTTTTATTAGGGGTTCACAAGTTAATATACATTTATATTTATTTAATTATCTAATACAATTACAAAATCTACAGAAAAGCTACTGAGTTTGTTCAAACCCACAAACTCCCACTTAACTATGACGTTGATCGATGAAACTTGAATCCACCGATTACCCTCAACTGATTGTACAATTAATATGCCAAAGTGATAAATAAATTATCAAAATAAAAGTGTCTCTACCATGAGAACTCCTGCAATCTGTACAAAATATATTAGAAAGAAAGAACAAAAATAAAGAAAAGCCAAAACCAGAAATAAACCTGGAGTCTTGGTAAAGTTTGTTCAAATATCATTTAAATTTGTGTCATCTTTTAATATTCCAACTTGTAGATTCACGTATGGATCAACACTTAATTTCTCTTGTTTCACATTATTGAATTTAGTGACTCGTGTTGTAAAATTAAGCATGGAATAATATAATTATAAAAAAAAGACAAGATAAGTAGATGAAGGAGAAATTTTTTCTTCTATTCAAGTGTTTTTTACAATAGTAAATGATATATCTATTTATAGGTTGAGTAATCACATGAAAGAATCAGGATTAAGTGCATATCTATTACTCCCTCTGTCCTAATTACTTATCCATTTTTTCTTTTATAGTTGTCCCTATTTACTTGTCCATTTTGACAAATCAATAAAAGACAAAAAAAAAAATCTGTTATACCCTCAATTAATTACTTTGAAAAAGATAGAACTTTTTGAAAATATTAAAATTTTAATTTATCCATTTCATAATTAATAGGGGTAAAATGGTAAACTTACTATGTCAATAATTGTTTTCTTAATAGGTGTGTAAATTTAAAAGTGGACAAATAATTAGAAACAGAGGGAGTATATTATTAAATACTACTAATTAAATATGCAATAATGAAACACTAGAATAAAAATCCACTAGAAAATATTAATAAAAGGCAAAATATTTTTTTAAAAAGGGAAATTTAAAAAGTTCCACGAACAGTCGAACACTACATTATATGCTTAATTCATTAGATGCCTTTACGTAGGTGCTCACGCCACTATGTGAAATAAGCCATGATTCTTTTACAACAATAATAAATAAAAAATTCTTTCCATTTTTTATTATTAATGCTAATAAACAAAGCTATGATAATATAATAATATAATAATATGTAGAATCAAAGAAAGGTAAGGGTATCCGCGTGTGCCATATTAAGTCAAATTATTGACTCGATTTGTTTAAGTTAGTATCTTCTAGTACTCAAGACCATCCTTTTATATAAATGATAAGTTTCATTGCACCTTTCATAAACTAGTCGAAAATTGCTTCCCTGTTTTATTTATTATTCCTCATTCTTCCGAAGTTATTTTCTCCTTTTTTTTTAGACAATATTTAGTGGCGAAGTTAGAAATTCAAAATTAAATATTTTTTATGCTGAGGGGATTTTTAACTCAAATGGACCTCCTCACACCTCTCTGCCTCCGCCCTTGTCGATGTTTATATCAAACCAAGCAATTTAATCAGAATAATTAAAATCAAAATTAAGAAAATATAGAATACCAAGTAAGTTTTTACTAGATGTACTATAGTAATAAAGTAGGTAGCTCTAATTTGACGGGGATCGAAAAGAGCCAAGGGGCATGTATTAAGCATAAATAGTCCTTTAACATGATTATAATGAACCACGTCATCCCACATTAACAAGACTAAAGTCATTAATTAGCTCAACTAATACTAATATTTTTTCTTTCTCGTTTTCTTTATGAAAAGTGTGTGCCTTTGGTTGATCTCTTTCGATTTTTGATAAATAAGTAATATTGAGACTATCTCTAAGTTTTTATATTACAATCAAACTTATGTTTACGAGACTATCCAAATTTCAATATAGTGTGAGAATAAAGTTTTACATTAATAATTTTTTTTTAAAGTAAGCTACTTGTAAGGCACTAGACAATCTATATATATATATATATATATATATATATATAATAAAGAAGAAACATTAAAAAAGTGATGTGACAACTCTCTATGGCTTCCATTTGCATTTATCATTTTCTCCTTTTTTTTAAAAAAAAAATTAAATTAATTATTGTATTGTAAAAATAAATTACTAAATTTATTACAAATAAATAGTTTATTAATTGAGGAACATTCCTACAAAAACTCTTCACATTTTTTTTATTTGTTTGTCTCACTTATAATAAAAAAGAAACATAATTTATCTTTTTTCTCTTTTTTTTTTGGCTTTTTTTTAATTCAAATGAATTATTGTATTGTAAAAGTAAATTTCTTAATTTATTACAAATAAATATTTTATTAATGGAGGAACATTTACAACAAAAAGTCTCCACGTTCTTTTTTTATTTGTTTGTCTCACTTCTAATCATGAAATGATAGTAAATTTTTTTATATATATTTTAAGTATTTTTCTCTATATTTTTTAATTTTTTCACAAGGAGTTATTACCCATGACTTACCCTTCTTTAATTTTTACTTTTAATAATATTCATAACTCTCATAATTTTTTTTGTCCACAACCTCCAAACTTAAATTTGTAAGTTTATGATGTTTTATGGTATTCCTTTATTTTGCCTATAAATTCATATTAGTTTCATGAAGATTCACATTCAAAATTATCCTCTCTTTTTCATCACATTGGATTGGTTTGTAACAAAAAAGAAGTACATTAAGGTAAGAAATATTTCATTTTCAAGTTTTTATTTTTCATTTCCTCTATTTTGTCTATATAAATTCATATTTGGTTTGTGAATGAAACTAACATGTAACAAAAAAAAAAAGTACATGAAGTTAATAAATATTTCATTCTCAAGTCCTTATTTTTTCAGTTCCTCTATTTTGTCTATATAAATTCATATTTTCTTTCATGAAGATTCACATACAAATTTATCATTTCTCTTCTTCATCATATTTGTTTGTGAATTAACAAACATGTAACAAAAAAGAAGTACATAAAGATAAGATATATTTCATTCTCAAATCTTTCTTTTTATTTTTATGTACTTGGACATGCTTTCTTAATATTTTATTTATGTTTGTATTATCATACATCAAGCAAGTATGATTTAAAATAACGCCTTTGTACTTCTTAACAATGTGTTGTCTGTATACAATTGTTCTTTCAAATAGTCAGTTTTCCGGTTATAATATAGTTTGATTATAATATTTGTTAGATTTCAAGAAATGATTATTATTTAATATTGTTAGTACTATTGAAAAAATAATATACAAATATGCTATATATAGTTTAAATTTGTTTCTTTTTTTTATATGATTATTTTTAATTGGTATATGATATATTTTTTTTTTTATTCAATTAGTTGCATATGATGAAGAGTTTGATGTATGGAGCAAAATATGGTAGCGGATCTACTTGCAAAGGAAGATGGTAGAAGGGGAAAAAATGAAGCATAATTAAAGTTACTTTTGCTAGAATTTTTAAAATTTTGGTTTGTATAAATAATTTAGCTAAATGTATTGTCAATGCTAATCATTTTATCCTTCCATTCTACCTTTTCTTTGTTATGAAACACAATTAATATAATTATCCCATTTCAACAACAACAAAAAAATTATGATGATTAGGATTTTCATTTTTACTATACTTGCAAAAAAGTAGTTGAAAAATAAAATATTAGTTTCATGATGCCATTTCTTTGTGTATGTAACAATCAATTTTCGTCACCATAAATGTATTTATAATTTTTATGCAGTCACTGATTATTATATTTTTTTGTTCATTTTTTGTATTTTCATCCCATATTTTCATTTATTTATTTTACGAATAAAATCAATGCATAATTATTAATACATTTAATGTCTAATAAAATTATACATTTAAATTATTTATAACTCATGTCTCTTCATCTCACTTGTAACTTCTAATAATATTAAATATTATTCATAAGTTTTGTATGTTTCATTTTTCACAATTCTTATAAATATTTAATTAATGTTTAAAAAATTACAACAAACAAATGTAATAATAAAGTCATAATAAAAAAAACATTTTTTTTTTATGAAATCAGAGTTTGTATAGAAAATTAGTACTCCAACAAAAGATAGAGGAAATTAAAACGTATAAACTATTTTCAATGTAATACAATAAATTGTTATTTTAAAATATTACCCCTTATTGCATTTACTTCACCTCGGTAAATATTTTGTTCTACTATATACATAAGAATAGTTTGCACTTAAGAAATGTAAAAATAATAATTATATTTTATATGTTTTAAAAAAAAGAAAAAACGTATGATATCGCAGATGAAGAGAAATATCAATATTATCTTATATATTTGATACTAACCTAAATGTAAATATTACATATTATTATCTTATAAATACTTCATATAGATGCGCGAAGCGCGGATAGTTTCACTAGTATGTATGATATTCTTAATGGTATGAGATTTTTTGGGTAAAAATCGTATTGTTTTAGTCCAAGATGGATAGTGTCATACCATGTTAAGAGTATTTTTGAGTTGTTTTAGCCAAACAATTAGTATCAAAGTCAATGGTTCGAAGAGACGAATATTGAGAAATATATATAGTAGAGTGATGATGCATGTAGGGCCGGCTTAGTGCCTTTGCCTGTCTACCGACCAATTTGTTACGTTTATCTTATCTGTAACTTTACAAATACATACAAAAGGAAGCCAATGGACTTTGTCACTATCATCGATATCGATCTCATCAAGAATACAAATCGTTAAATATTTGATCAAATAGGATTACCTCATTCCTATATAAATATATAGAATTTATCACTAAAATAACCTAGAAGGTATAAGGCTAATTAAGTAAAAACTTTTTTCATGAGATGGGGAATGAAAATTAGTTTCCCCGTATGAAATTTTTGAATAAGTGATATATTGTCTGATAATAATATAACATCTTGTACTTCGAAAAAGTTAACTAGAGATTCGTACAAGTAAAACTTAAGTTTTGAGTTTTGAGTCAACTTCAAACAACCATAACTTTCAGCATAGAATGATTTAGGTGGCCCAAGAGGTATCAAATTGAAGGTCTTCGAGTCCTCTTTCCAACGCCGCCGAGTTTGCTGAATTCCGAGTTTGGATGAAGGAGTTATGGCCGTTTGAGTGCAGCCTCTCTACTTAACGCATTTCATCCGTTTTTAGGAGGGGTATTTTAGTATTTTCCTTACTCCACTAGCCTAGCACATTTTTTTTCACCCAATTAGGGGTTTAAGCTGATTGATATCAGTTTTCATTCATTCTTAAACACTTAGGGTTGAGAGAAGGGTTTCAAGAGGAAAAAAAGAAGAAGGTTTCAAGTGTTCATTCAAGATTTGTGGATTTTCTCCAAGACTTAATTCTTTCGAGGTATATAAGCTTTCATAGTGTTGTGTTTGTTCTCCCTCACGCCAATCATGTAATATTTTTCACTCATAAATTCATTCTTGAAGTGGATGAATTGAGTTCTTGAGGTTTTAGCTACATTCCTTAACAATGGAGTCTTGTTGAGTTCTTGAGGTGAGGGTTTTTTGAATGAGTGTTGTTCTTGATAGAATTTGAGTGGGTTTTCATTGATTTTGTGTTGGGTTTGTGAATCAAAGGAAGTATGGAAGAGATCATTTGATTTTAGATGAGTTAGGGCTTCAAATTGAGCAAGAAAATTTGTCAAATTTCTGGGTAGGGGCAAGGGGCGGTGCGCCACTACTGCGCCAGAACTACTGCCTAGTAGTTTGGGGCCTGGCGTGGCACACCACTCAGTGCACCCCAAACGTCCTTCTTTCCATGTTTGTTCCCTCGAATCGTACCTATGTTCTCTCCTTGATATACACACTTAAAATCTTCATTAATCCTTGAGAGATCATGCATATTCTAATTACATCTCTTGATTTACATTTCAAATTAAAGTAAAGTTAAGAGGAAAGTTCAAGAAGTCCTTTTTGAGTCGTTTTGGGAAGTCTTTTACAATCTTCTAGCACTTGAATTAAGACTTGATCATTAAATGAGTATGAGAATGAGGAGAGTTGAGTTCATATTTCAAAATGAGTATAAGGGAACTAAGTATTCCCAAGCATGTAATACTTTTACATTTAAAAGAGAGAAACACCAAAATCTAAATAAACATTTTGATGAGTCTTGAGCATTACCTCTTTTAAGAGAGTTTTTTGAGTAATTATCTCAAATTGAGGAAGAGTAATGTTTTAAAATATTTGAGCATGAGTTATATATTATTGGGAGTAGTATTGAACACCAATATGGGGATGAGTTCAGACAACTTACATTCCTCATAAACCATGTAGCCAATATGGGTAAATGATCATACTTTTTAGATGATTCCTTATTGCTTTTAAGTATAGCTTAGTGGATCCACTTAGTTGAGTAGTTCTATACCTTGGCATGGTATATGACAGTTTTGGCAGCATGGGTGAGACGTTGTGTCATCACGTAGCTCATAGTGATGGTTGTCGATTAGAGAATCTCCCAAATAAGAGTAAAAGAGTTTATTATGGTATTTTTTATACATTTTGAGTTATTACCTACAGTTTAAAAAGCTTTATACATATTGCGTCTTTTATTGTTGCTTTCATATTGAGTTGAGTTGAGGTGAGTATGATTTCCCCTTTCTATCAGTTCAGCTATGTATCCATTGTTCAGTTTTCGCCTTACATGCTCGTACATTTAGTGTACTGACGTCATTTGACCTGCATCTTTTCATGATGCAGATACATGTATGCAGGGTCATTAACGGGCGCTCCGTTGATACCACTTGCATTTCCAGTTAGCTTTAGTGGCCTCCTTGCTTTAGGAGGGTTCCACATTAAAAATTTTGCATGGTTAGAATGTCGTGGGTCTTGTCTCAACTTCCATCATAGTATTTAGAGGCTTCATAGACAGTAGTCTTTTCCCGTTTCCCTTGTTGATGTTCCTTTGAGGATTTGAGTTAATTACTTATGCTTGATTAATTATTTTTCAGGCATTTATTGAGTTAAAACTGTTTTGAGACTATATGAGTTAAGTTTGGTATCTAGAGTCTCCATTTTTCTTGAGTAAGTCTTCCGCTGAGTAATTAAGTCAGGCCAAGGGTTCGCTTGGGAACCATCAATTGTTCTCGAGTGCCGGCCATGTCCAGGGTGTAGGCTTGGAGAATGACAAATAAGTAAGGAATATATATTCATCTTTCTGCTTAACATGATGAATTTGAATCCATAATTTATTAGATGTTTTTTATGATCAATATAATACTAATTAAGTATCATAAGTAATTGCTCGAATTTCGTCAGTTATTTGATAACCATAATTATTCTTTGATAAATGTGCATTATATGTCATATTTGATAGAAATTGATGAATCTTCTGAAGGTGGAGTGGTGGAGAACTGAATAAGAATTCTCTTTCTTTGTCATCAATTGAATCACTATTTGCGACCCAAAAATCTATTTTATCATCAATTCAATCTCCGTTCATGCTTTTCCCTTTTCTTACTCGATTGATGTGACTGATACATAATTAATTTATAAATTATCCCATGACCAGTAAAGATCACGTGTAAATTATTGAATAAGTATAAATAAAATCTCATATTGATCGTAAAAAAGATAAGTAAGCTACTTATAATATTAAATATCTTTAATAGTATGAGGTATTTTGAAGAGAATTTTTTTTTATGTGAGTTTAATCTAAAATAAACACTATCACATTTTATTAAGAATATATGTTGATCGTTTTAACCTAACACTAAATAGTGAAGTATATGATGTGTATTCCACTTTTTCGTTGCCTTTTCCCATCATACGCACCAATTCATGTGTAAAGTTTTGTATTAATAAGAAGCTTACAAATTAAATTTATTTTCAAGGAAAAGTGCATTCCAATTCAAGTAAAGTTAAGTGTCTTAGCTTGAATCTTATTCTGTAGACGTTTTTCTAAGAATAGAATAAAACGTTTAATTAAAATATTTCTTCACTATCTCAAATTCTACCCCTAATTAACTGAGGTCCCGTAATTAGTCACTATGAAACATATAAATAATTATTATAGGAGACAAAAAGAATAAGTATATCGTGTCATTTCATATCATGGCCAATAAAATTGATTTCCACATGGATCTATTGACATATTATATATTTTTAGAATATAATTGAGAGTTGAGTAATCAAATTAGAAATTCCCAAGTGAGTGTTGATCCCAATTAATAATTATTTTTCACGTAATTATGGTTAGAGGAAATTAAGTTTTCAAAAGCTACACATTTAGGACCTAAAATTACGCAAGTAGAACTATAAATAAAGACCTAAGGTTAAAAGGTAGTCAAATTAATTAGAAACACGTTTATGTACCCTTTTGACTATGTTGCCAAATTTTTACTGTTATATTTTTGGCTTTACACATAAACATGCCCTTTAACATGGCTTCAGTTAGCGTCTAGGTCCTCCAATTTTGAGTATGCACAACTATGACACTTAAATTTATATAAAATTGAATAAATAGACACATCCGTCCTACGTGGCGTTCTACATGACAATTTTATATTCTACGTGGTGTCCTACATGTATTATGCCGCATAGGATGTGTTGAAGGAAGCTTGAAGATTGATGGAACATGTCTATCGAAGCAAGCTGGCGAGTTAGAGCTATAGTTGTTACGACCCGATTTCGAAAACTAAGGTTTCGAAATCAATTTCGCAACTTTGGCAAATTTGTTGTTTTTTGGAAAAATTTATAACTTGGAAGTCACCACTTAGTTTTTTTAGGAAAAATTAAGAAAACCATTTAAAAAAGGAATATTTGAAAGAAAACATATTAAATAAAACCAGAGTCGGGTAAGGGTTCAAATAATCCTCTAAGGAAGGGTTTAGGCATCTTAGAGAATCCGCTAACACGCGGTTGACCGATGGATTTAAAAATTTGGCTAACTTTGTAAAAAATGGTTACTTATAAAAATTTCGTTTGAAACTTAGATAAAAATCTCTTGATACTTCTAAAAATCTCAAGAATAATCCTAACTTAAAACTTTTATCCATAGTCATGTTTTGAACTATACAATTAATTCAAACTCATAAACATGAATTAAAGGACCTTGTTTAACAACTACGAAAGGATATAGAAATCCTTAAGTCATTCATACAAAGTCCTGAGTTAATTTTAAAAACAACTAATTTAGTTAAGAAACTTAACAATTTTATCCTATTCAAAAAATTTGAACTAAATAGTTGGTTCAAACTCATAAATGGATTCAAAGTTTTTCAATAACTATGAAAGAACATGAAATGTTCTTAAGTTATTCTAATAAGCTTAAATTGT
Organism: Solanum tacnaense; assembly: GCA_029582525.1. Taxonomy (NCBI): domain Eukaryota; kingdom Viridiplantae; phylum Streptophyta; class Magnoliopsida; order Solanales; family Solanaceae; genus Solanum; species Solanum tacnaense. Next base: position 20,822 of record JAJOOD010072357.1, read on the forward strand.
TTAACTTAAAATGAATTTTGAAAATTTAAATACTTAAAGTAAATAAATAACGAAATAGAAAAGTCATGAAAGAACTCCCGAGGATTCATCTAAGTTAGATATGAGAAGAAAATGTTAGCACTTACAATAAATAAAATAACAATGAGGATATAAAGTAAACAATGAATAAAATAACTGAAATTTCCAGCCCCTATTTCGACTCTTTTGGGGCTGAAATTATTGCTTTTGCCGTTTTGACTTTAGGCCTTTGGCCCAAAACACATACTAATCCTCTTTGTGTTGTTCTCAAAACTTTTTCAAGTCCAAGAAATGCTCTTCTTCTAGCCCTTTGGGGCTGCTGCAAATCTGCTTTACTTTGACCAAATTGGCCAAAATACTAGCTTCCTTTTAACGACTTTGATAGAGGTTGACTCGAAGAGGATCAAATGCAAGAGAATGGGAGTCCAAATCAGACTCAAATAAGAATAATTCATGCAAAGAAAACAAGGAAAAAGAATTAGTAAATAATCAAGAAGTGGGTTGATACTAACTTAACATGTAAACAAACTCAAACAACATTTAATAATTCAACTCTAATTTGCCCAACAAAATAGAAAGCCAACAGAAACAGAGAAGGCAATTAGTTTTCAATTCTAACACATTTCTTTCACATTCAAACCATGAAACAACATAATCATAAATTTCAGTCGCACATTTAAGCAAAAGAGGAGATCAGAAAGTAGATGAGGAAAGAGACAATCTGAAGGTAAGCATTTAAAATATGCAGAGAGAACACTTATATAGCATAGACAATAGGATGAAATGTTGGTTTAATCTAACAGTCGCCTTTTTCAGGGAAACAAAACCTCAAACAATTTTTAAGACTAAACTATTGAACAAAAGATAAAAAAAGAAGAAGATTGAAATAAAAGCACTGAGGGTTCACTTCTTAAGGAGAACATAAGATTTGCAAAAATCAACACCTTTAGTTTATATTAACATGATTAAAGCTTAGGATAAAAAACTAGTAACAACAAATTGCTTCAGACAAAGGGATATATATAACAATCTAACATCTAAAAAAAAAAATAGGGCAATGAAGAGAATACCCAAGTTGTTATTAGCACAAAACTCATATAGCATGCATTGAAGACGACATCTTATGAATATGAATTCAATTAACAAGGTTTCATTATGCTCACACTTCCATAATTTATCACCTAATTTATATGAATATAAATAATGAAAACTTACGTCTCCAAAACAACTAAGAAGCAAAAACTCCAACCTTGAAATACAATCAGACAGGGCAGTGTATAAAACAACCATGGATATCAACTAAAAGATAATAACGGAAAGGGAAGGGATACAACTTATTACTACTAATCAAATACAGAAAGAACATGCTGCGAAAATTGAAAATACAACCTTGGATTTAAACTACTTATTCTTCCGAAGGAAAGACAAAGGCTGGAAAGAAAAATATCATGAACACCAGATTTCGAGATGAGAAAAATAAGGCTATATTTAACTAAACAGAACTATAGCTAAAAAAAAGAATTTATTATTACCAGATTCTAAGCTACTGGAAATATGAATACTAGCTAGAAAGACTAATCAAATATACAAAGAAACTAAAATGACTAGCTACACATTGCAAACCCAAACGAAAAGCTGATCAAATGCCTAAAAGAAAAACAAAAGGATTACCTGTTGTTGAGCAGCGAACCTGAACAACGGGTTGAGAAAAACAATTTCACCTCTTCCACTCGAACAACCACAAAACTTTAAACTATTGAACTAAGAATTCCCAAACCTTTTAGGGGTACTCTCCAGTCTCTCCCCTTGAACAGTGAGCAAAAAAGGCTATTTATAGGGCAACTTCTGGGTCGAATTCGAGGGGGGAAACGATGTGGGACTGCTGCAAAATTTGAAATTCTTAGAGGATAAGGTGCGAGCTGTAATTCGTACCAAATTCTAACGAATTGATAATAGAGGCTGTCGATTTGGAGATGAAGGACGAACGAGGCAGCGGATTTGAGACACCTATACCATTCTCGAATCGTTCGTACAAGAGGATAAGGTCGAGGGAGAGAGAACACGTGCTGGGCTATTGGGCTCATTCTCGCTGGACTGGGTCGCGATTCTGGACTGGTTTGAGGTTCTGGGTTTCGGTCGCGATGCTGGGAGAAGAAGAGGAAGACGCAGGGTCGGGTATGCGTTGGTATTGCTGTACGCATATGGGTAGTTTGGTATAAAACGTTGTATTGTCAGTTGTTGGGTTGAATTAGTATGCTGATGGGTCTTCTGAATTGAATTGGATTTGGTCTTTGGGAATTGGGAATGGAAAATTTGGGCTCAAACACAACTAATTGATAGGCTGAATATTAAAGTCCAAATTAAAATTTACAAAGAATAAAGAGTCTTAGTCCCTGAGTCTTGAAAAGGATGATAAGATTTGAAACTAAATAAATTACGTATCTAATAAATTTATAAGCTTCTTGATTTTTTTACAAATGTGAAATAATTAACTAATTATTGAAAAATAATACTAATTGCATTACTAATTAAAATTTTGATTAGTTTAAGAAAAATAAGATAAGTATTAAGTTAAGCACATTTTTTTTAGACGAATTTTTAAAATATTTATAAAACCCCAAAGTCGTACACAAAACTTTATGTATATAAATATAGAAATATATAATTGCTTCTAAAAACAAAACAAAACAAAACCAAGCCTGAAAACATTTTTTTGGATTTTTCAAAAATAATTATTTCCAATTGTTTAAAATTTAAGAAGCTTAAAAATTAATCAAATCGTGGAGGGTCAAAATTGGGTGTCAACAATAGTCATACTAGGACTAGACTACTAAATCCTAAGTTATGTACGACTAAGCTACTGTATATTGTAGGAGTCGACTAGGATAAGGTATTTGAGTTATAATATAATACTACTCATGTAAATAATTGTGTTGTAGTAGGATTCCTAATATAACTAGAATAGGACTCTTCTCCTATATAAGGAGCTTGCAACTAAACATTATTATAATCAATACAATCCTTGAATTCTCCATACTTACGTGAGATTTCTATGTGGTATCAGAGCAATAATGTTTTTCCGCTCTTTAATGTATTAGATCAAAACCAAAACAACCACATTATCAAACCGTAATGGCCCCTTCTACCAACACTCTTTCGACCTCTTCACTTCATCATCTTATTTCGTCTTGCTCCATTAAACTTAAGCCAACGAACTATCTTATATGAAGAATTCAAGGATTGTATTGATAATAATAATGTTGAGTTACAAGCTCCTTATATAGGAGAAGAGTCATATATATTCTAGTTATACTAGAAATTCTACTACAACACAATTATTTACATAAGTAGTATTATATTATAACTCAAATACCTTATCCTAGTCGACTCCTACAATATACAGTAGCTTAGTCGTACATAACTTAGGATTTAGTAGTATAGTCCTAGTATGACTCTAACTCTAACTCGTGCCTGCTTCGATGGACCTGTTCCTTCGACATGTTCCATCAGTCTTCAAGCTTCCTTCAACAACAGGACGTATGTGTCTACTTGTTCAATTTTATACAAGTTTAAATGTCTACTTGTGCACATTCAAAGTTTAAAGACTTAGATACCAACTGCCAAATGAAAGAGCTTATTTATGTATTATGCCTATAGTTTTAGGTATGTTCTCCAACTCTTTTGTCATCGCCGAGAACATCATATTTCTTCAATTTCATGCTTGAAATTCTTGTTTGGAGTTAGAAATTCGAAGTTGATAGTTTTTATTTTACTTCAATACTATTTTCACTTAAGTTGAATATAACTTATATACACTAACAACAACAAAAGCATACGTACCCACTACCTAATATAATTTCACAAGTAAAATTTAAGGAAAGTAATTTATAGCAGATTTTTGTCTCTATCTTTTGGGGTAAAAATTTATTTTCGATAAATCTCAGCCCAAAAGATGTTAAATTGTATACGAGGAAAGTATAAAAAGAAAATATGCTATCAAATCATTAACTTGATTATAATTACATTTAACTAACCACAATTAGTGGAATTAGCATATAACCTTAAAGGTAAGACAAATATCTTTCTATATTAAGTTGAATTCCACTAGTAGTAGGAGAATTTCCCAAATACTATTAGTGTAATTTAAGAGTCTGTTTCGAAAAACTTATTTAAGTGTTTTTAATCCAAATTAGTTTTAATGGAGAAGGGCTTAAAATATTTTTCAAGTATAGAAAATAGAATAAAAATATCCTCCTTCCACCTTCGGACTTCAAAATACCATTTCATCACCTATATTACCCTTTCACTTAACATATATGACCAAAAACACTAGTTATATACAAGTAGATCCCTCCTCCCTCTCTTTAAGCCACAATTGAGCATTTTACCCCCAAAAAATGATTCTATAGTATAAACATGAACTCTAGTCGTTACTCGTTGGAAAGTTTCCTAACACAAAGTGAAGAACATTTTTTTACCAAATCACATACTTAAATGTAGGCATACTTTCCCCATACTCTTCATTAATTTCGCAAAAGGCGCCTCCAAATCGGAGAAAGTAAATTGATTTGTTTAGAAGGGTTCTCCCCATGTTTTTTTTAAAAAAAGATATGAGTCAATAGAATTTTAAGTGAGTCGGATAGAATTTAGCTGGATCCAGGTTTGATTAGGAGAAATTATAATTTTTGATCAACTTAAATTTTAGTCAATTAAAGACTGTCATGTCATTAATGAAAGGATAAATTACAATCTTAAAGAATTTGTTAAGTGAAAGGGTAATATATGTCCATATAAGTGGATAAAAGGGTATTTTGGAGCCCAAAACTGGAAGGAGAGTATTTTTGTTTCATTTCCTATACTTGAAGAATATTTTAGGCCCTTTTCCGTAGTTTTAAAGTACTTCTGTAGTACTGTTTATATAAAATAAAAAGGTATTTTTATGTCAAAAGCCATAAGTTAGAATTCCTAACTTATGTTTGTTGGCTTATAAGCCAATCCAAACAGACTCTAAGTCTTTTTCCACTAAGGATTAAAAAAATTAGCATCCAATTTATTAACCACTAAATACCACAATGCACCAGCAACTTGCACAACGGTGATCAATGTGCCCAAACACCCAAGAAACATGTTGAGGCAATACATTAAACTGTTTCTTTTAGGTTTCTTGATTGAAATCCACATGAAGCAAGGGTACACCAGAGATAACGGCAGCGCGATTCCGCCTATAAATTTAGCTAGGCTTATCAAGAATGGGAATGCCACAGCCATAAAATATGCCAATCCGCCATACAAGAGCTTGATGCATGATCGAACCCACCTTGGGCACGCCTTATGCTTCCTGCTAACATATATTCTTTCCAAGTTGTCGAAGACGGGCATAACGAAAAGTTGAAATGAACATAAACATTGGATCACTACCATCAAGTATATTGTGCTTATTAACCCCTTTGGTGTGCTCTCTTGGTGGTACTTGGCTACTGCAACCATAATTCCATTTTCAGGCATCTGCCAATTAAATCATTTTAATATTAATACGTTATACTCAGTAAATGATCTCTTATAACCACCTACAAATTAAATAGAATAAAATGACCTTTCTAGAGATTTTTATACGTAAAAGTGAAAATTTCGTATAAAAATAAAAAATAAAACTCAAAACAAGTTTATAAAAGGCTACAAAACTAAATCTTTCATTTATTACTTAACCAAAGTAGATCAGTATAGCAATAATTGCAAGTTGTGTTCCATTATATAAAGCGGAAGAAATAAAATCTCCTGACCACTTATAAAATAAATAGAAAAAATGAAAATTTTAAATTTCTTACTAAAAGACTATTAAAACTAAAAAAAAAAAAACAAAATTATAAATAACCTACAAAACTAATTCTCGATATAAAATGAATATAAAAAAAATAGTTTACCATATTTCCATAAGCCCAATATCCTCCAATTGCCAAGGGAAATTCACATATTGCGACAAAAGAGTAGGATGCTATCACTCCTTTATACATTCTTGTCCTTGTAGGATGTTTTGGATTTGATGGTAATGTCCCCTACATCAATTTACATGCAACTTTTTCAATAACGCAATAATAAAATTTAAATTTGATAGGTTCAATCTTTAAAATCAAAATTATCGACTAGTTATTAATATGAACAACATTACCTGTATTTCCAATACAAGATTCTGACCTCGGAAACCCATGGCAATGATAGCGATACCATTTAAAACATCGCGAAATCGCTCCATATTTGTGGTTACATTATCGGAGGGATTATAAGAGACTCCATTAAGCCTGGCTTTACTAATAGAGAGTGTCCAAATTATAGTGAAATAGGAGACACCCATGATTGAACCAACAAAAGAGACCCAAGCTAAAGAGTCCAAATTTGGAGAGAATAGGGCAATTAAAATGGCAAGACAAATAAACACTAAGTACCATTCAGCTCCACTTGGTGATTTGTCAAGACAATTTTGATCATTTTTACATATGGCTTTGTAGAAAAGTTGTAGGGTGTTTCCCCCTGTTATAGTTGACATGATACAAGTGCCTCCTGATAGGTATACTATTGGGAAAATGGCAAGGCACTTTCCTAATTTTTCTCCTGAAATCAAACGTAAATAATTATTTATATATTTGTTGGACATAAGAATCGTTAAATTTGAAAAAAAAAAAGTAGTAGTACTTTGGTTTTACGAATTGAAGTTGTGTTTCGACATGCATACTAATTTCAAATTCTGTGAGTGTTCAGAGTGAAAATTATGAAAATAACTTTTGGAGTTTTCGAATTTTGAAAAACTAAAACATTTCTACGTCCAAACAGTTTTTCACTTAGCCATATGAATACTAAGGACAACATACCAAAAAGCGACGAGAAAGTATGTTTTGAGATGATAAAAAAGATTAATACAAATATTCTCCAAACACATTTTCTCATAAATTTAGAATAAATTCTCAATGACATGATTTTATGGTCCTACGAATACCAAGGGCACAAGTTTTAAATTTAGAAACACAAGTTTTAAATTTTTATTAGTATTTCTTAAATTTCATGTCCAGTCAAACTAAATTCTTTCATTTGAACTAATTACCGAAAGCTATGATAGCGAGTTGAATGTATCTGCTATAACGAGTTCCATCGGCCGTTTCATGAAGAGAAACTAAGAGACATATCGCGTAGAGCCGCCATGCAAAAAACACAGTGAGAACCACTATTCCCCCTGACCTGCACCAATTTATGGGTTTGTTATAATAATAATAATAATAATATTAATAATATTAATAATAATAATAATAATAATAATGAAAATGATAATGATAAAGCGAATTTTTTTAACTATGATTAGTTTTAGCATATTTTTTCGTGTCGTAAAAACTTATTCACACGTAATATTTATTTTTAATAATTTAATCAAATTGTTTGCTTATATTATCATGCATATACGGGTGGGTGGAATAAGCGTATAGCATATATATGTGTTCGACTAAATTCATTAATTTTGATCAAGATTTTTTATTTATCTTTAAAAAAATCATTCCACATGTGTACATTATTAATTTAGAACTTAATCATTTTAAAATGATTAAAAATCCTAATTACCACTAAAAAAGATTTAGCCACAAAGTTCTAAATTACAGATCAGCAAGTACCAAATATAGCATGACATTAATTCAATACTAATACTCTACGTAATTGTCTCTATCCTAGTTTGATAATTTTTTGAAATTTTAGTGTCTCACGCAATATATTAAAGACAACCAAACGTATCTTTTTAATTTAACACTTTTTTTTTGTCTAAATTTGTGTGACACATTTTGGATTTTAAGATTTTATTTCTGAGCGTAATTTTTTTTTATATCTTTTAAATATTTTGAATTCAATTATTGTGACTTGTAGTACTTTTTACGTTGTTTACAAATATATAAATTTTATTTTAAAATTTTTGAAGATTTCATGAGCAAATTCTCGGTTAAACTTAAGTCATTTGACTCTCGAAAAATGAAATGTGTCACATAAATTAGGATATAAGGAGTACTTATCACAAAATTTAAAGTTACTTTTAATTACTTAAATTTTGCACCCAATTAAATTAAAATAAAAATATATTCCTTTTGTTCACTTATACTTATTCTTTATTTTTAAAATAGAGTTTCACTTTTACTACTCATTTCAACATATAAAAAAAGAGAAATTTTCTTTTATGTTGTACGCTTAACATTAATAAGTACAAATCAACAAGGATTGTGGTAGCTAGAGACCTAGAGTAGTAAGTATTCTTTCATCCTTATCCTAAGGTCTCAGATTCGAATCCCCCTAGTTAGGGGTGTTCATGGTTTGGATAAAAATCGATCCAAACCAAAAAACCAAATCAATTAAATGTCCTTAAATGAACCGATTTAATTTGGGTTTTGGTTTGGTTTGGTTTTAGATTGTTAAGAACCAATAGTCATTGGTTTGGTTATGGTTTTGTTCGAAAAAAATCGAAGAAATAACCGAACCGAACCAACAAGTTATATACATAAATTTTATTATTATACATACATAATATATTATATTCATAAACAATTTTAAAGATTTTATATATGTTTCATCAAAATTTATTTATAATTTACTTATGAAAGAAAAACTGTCCAAGGTGAGAACATTTTTCTTATTGGTTTCATGTATATGAGTGTCTATGGAAATTCATTATGGGAAATAGCGAATTTTGAGTGTTATTCAGTAAATTCAATGATCCAAAGTTCTGTAATGCCAGTCATTCTAACTATTTTTTCGTTTGAATGGATTGTTGTCACTTTTTTCACGTTTTGAATGAATTGTTTCTTTTATTTTTATGTATGGTTAATAACTGAATAACCGAACCAAACCAAACCAAAACCGAAAACAACCAAACTGATAAATATATATTATATTTGGTTTGGTTTGGTTTTGATAATTTTAAAACTGATTAAGTTGGTTTGGTTTTGGTTTTGACCAATAACCAACCCAAACCAACCCGTGAACACCCCTACCCCTAGTTACGAAGTTACCTTATGTGGGACTCCTCGGCATGAATTTAGATACACAAAAAAGTACAATAACTTATTCTTTCATTCTTTCTATTCCATATTAAATGAATTTGCGAGGGCATGCACACCTATTAATAAAAACATTCAAAGACATATTTAAATCATATTTTTCACTATTGTCCTTTTTAAAATTATAAATATAACTTTGTAGCTAGTGCAATTTATCTCCTAGAATATATAAAATTTCATTAAAAAATGCAAAAACATCTATCTTGAACTTTGAACAATTCAATTATTTTGAACAATGAAAAAAGTTTCAAAAGTTCACTTAATATGGAATAATAATTACCCTCTCCGTCCTTTTTAATTAGTTGTCATGTTGTGCTTTTCAAAAGACAATTTAATTAACTTTGAAATCTAAATTAGATTACATTAATTTGATATGTTAAAATAAAAAAAATAGATATTTAAAAACTATATGAAAAGTATTATAATTTGCAATTTTTTTCCAAATCAATATGATAAAGAAATACATCTTAAAATGTTAATCAAAATTCATATCATTTGACTCTAAAAAAAGGAAACTATAACAACTAAAAATAGACGTAGGGAGAACTAAACATCAATTAATAGGTGCATTGTGGTAAAATAATTATACCAATTATTGTTTTCTTTTAATTGGTTTGTCAAATCCAAATACAACAAATAAAAGTGAGATGAGGTAATAAAACAGAGAGAATAGTAAGTACTTCCTCCGTTTATCTTATTCACTGTAATAAAAATGGTTGTCTGACAATACTTGTACAGTTCAAAAAATCAAGAGATAATATATCATTTTATATCTATTTTACCTTCGTTCATAACAATACGTACCATCCGAGAGAGGTAAAAGCGAAGGGGAGAACAAATGCTAGATTTCCGAGACCGGTAGACAAGAGATGAAACGCTGCCGTATAAGCATTCCCCGTTCTCGATTCAGTTATGGGCAACCAACTGTCTATTTCTTCTGCAACATTCTCATTCTCATTCTCATTCTCATCGACATTCGAATCCTTCTTCTCATCGATGCTACGGAGACTGTCAACTGGCGAAATATTTGTTCCTTCTGAGTGAGGAGTATCGTCATCATTAATCGGTATAATTCTGAATGACGAGATAGATCTCCCTACACGGTGTCGTTCAGACGACACCTCGGTATCTCCCATTGCCTCTGGAAAATATATATATGAGAATGTTAAAAGGCAATATATGTTTTTGTTTCAGTTGTGAACTTATATTAGTATTAGTAATAATATGTTAGGAGAAAATTGACTTGGTTGTTATATATATAGAATATCTATATGTGAGTTGTGATGTAATTGATAACTAAAACATTTAACCATCATAATTTGACTTCCCTGCTTACCTTTCCATTCACTTTTAAAATATACCTTTTCAGAATTGATGTTGAGACTTTCAAGGCTTGTTTCCCTATTGTCAGTCAGGTTTTTTTTTTTTTTTGGTTGATGTTTAAACAAGTTTCTTGTGGTCGATTTCTGCTACTATCTACTATCTTACGGGTCGTTTGATAGAGTGTATTAGAAAAAATAATGTATGCATTACCCTTTCATTAGTTATACACTCTATTGTGTATTAAGGTGTGCATTGTTAATATCATAGATATCTAGGTATTAGCAATGCAATGTTTTTTAATGCATGCATTAACATGATAAAAGACCTATTTGCCCTTCAAAACCAATTTTTTTTAGATTTTTTCTATCATAATAGTGGAGAGTATCGTTGTAAATAATTTTTTATATAATGCAAAGCTATTTTTAGCATCAAAACCAGCATAAAAATAATCTATATATAATTAAGGCATAATACATATATTGACCCCTAAACTTGGCTTCAAATTTTAACTTTGACCTCCAACTTTCATAATGCACAAATAGGCACTTTAACTATCCTACCTTTAAATAAATAAACACGCAATTTTCGGAGCCAAAAACGTGAAATGCAAACGCTGCCACGTGTATTAGTGACCCACTCAATGACTGCCAACTATTCAATGCATGTGGGCCCGTTTTCCTGTCTATTTGACACCTTTTCAATTTGCCATGCATTTATTTTAATCTCTTTTAATGGATATGGACCCCACCTCACTAATTCCATTCCCTTCTCTTTATTTTTGCCTCACAACTTCTTCCTTCACTTTCATTTTGTGGTAAATTAATATTTGAAAATGTCAATTATT